>JALDNG010001080.1:40000-70631 GCA_024349245.1 Neodontobutis hainanensis | reverse complement strand
GTGTGTGTGTGGGGCACACACTGATGAAAAAATGCCACAGCTACGTTTCAGTAGTATGTTCAAACAGAAATACCAGTCTTACATTTGCATCAAAAATTGTCTTTGACAGCATGGCATGACATTTCTTTAAAAAATGCATTTCCTTGGAGATCTGTCCATCTGCATTTCTAAAACAAATGTGAAAGAACAAGAAAAGTCCATTAAGACTGCATCCACAATTGTGTAGCCTATATTTATTTAACTTTTCTTCAAAAAGAAAAATAACCATAGGCATAAAGGTACTAAGTTGCTAAATAATAAATACAACACAACACTGAACAAAATGACAGCTGACTATGTGTGTGCTCAGTAAGTTGGTAGAGAGGCTCCGTATTTAGCTGATCCATTTCTATCAACATTTAGCAGCTAAAGGCTACAAGCCACAAGTCACTGAATGATAAGGACTATTGGTGCATTCATGTGGTTCATGGTTCCTCAGTGTATCTGAGTTAGGACGTTCTTCTGCTTTCAGTGTTCACGAGATTGTAGCTTACAAAGTTATTTATTCCCTGACTAATATATTAATGTTATTGTCCAATTAGTTATTTATTAGCAATTCAAGAAAAGGTATTAAAATAAAGAAGTCTGTAAAATACCAAATACCAATAACTTTGTATATAGTCCAAATAGCCCAATATGAACAAAACAGTCTAGTTGAACCATAAAAGTACAAGTTGTTAACTTGCAAAGCAGTTGGTATGAAATATTTTTTAATTATTATGGCTAAGAAAAATAACCATTGACAAAACATGAGAACATCGTTTGAGATCAATGAGCTGCAGGACAGAACGCCACAAGAACTCTTTTTTCTCGACTAACAAGAGATTTAATATAGTAAAAACTTTGTCCCAACTTGATTAGGTATTCGTGTGTATTTTTCAACTCGGGGAAAAAACGTTCTCTCAAGTTTCTGAGTACCACTAACCTTGCGTTGCAGCTGGATTCTTGGGAGATTTTGGAGTTTCCTAACTGGGGTAAATCCATCTTTTATCGCGCCAAGCATTTCTGCTTGAGTCGAACCTTGGACCCACCAGCCTCTTGTGACCAATGATGTGGCAGCATTACCAGGAAGAGTTGGGGTTTTAATTGGACAAATGCAACAAGTGTATTCTCCTCTTTGTTATCAACATGGCTACACTAAAATACTAAAAGTCTTTTACTAACACTAAAACAATGTGGCACTAAAGGATTTTCTGGAAGGAAAATATGTTTGTGCTCTTCTTCCTACTGGCTTTGGCATATCCTAAATCTGGTCTTCCATAAACACTCTCTTCATTTTGGCATTCTTGTTTCACCAATTTAGTTTTAGTTAATATTCCTTTTATTTGTTGATTTACTTTGCACTTTGTTATTGTTGCAGCAGGTTGATTGGCTAAAACAAGTCATGTGGTAGGCAGATACTAGTCGATTCTTCATCCAATCACATACCAAGTTTTCGACAGAAGGTGCTTCCCTTTTGCAAATGCTTTTAATGGGAGCTCTCCCAGATGGTTTTGTGAAACAGACTATGTTTTGTGACCAGTTCTATCTGGTGGAATATGGTACGAAATATTATGCTGGACTTGTACAGAATGACAAATAACACCACATGAAGGTCCCAGAATAACACCCAGACTGTTGAACTGAAATCTGCCAACAGAACTAAGACAGATAAGCACACATGTCAATCAAGCCACAAAACTTACAGGCATAGACCGTATACTTGTAACTTTTGTTTGCTGCAGTGAGCATGTATCTTTTTGATTAATTACAGTGGTGGAAAAACAATTTTGGAAATGATTACATTTTTACACAATCATGATATATTTGTGGAAAATCTTTTTTGTGTTTCAAAAAGCGGGGTTGCATTAAAAAGACACAAAGAAATACCCCAAATTTTTTTTTTCTTTTTTACAAGAAAAACTAACAAAACCAAATTCTTGACAGTTTCACTATGTCAGTCCCTACCATTGTCAAAAACAGGGAATGTCTTTAAAACTAAACAAAAAATAAATAAGCCATCAAATTGTCAAAATAGTATTTAGTAGTTTTTAAGACTTGAAGTATTTGTGGAAGGGTCCATTTAATTGTAATTAGTCGGATAATTCCATATCTGTTGTTGATTAAACCAATACACTCTTTAAAAGTGATAGTCCAGCATTTTGTAGAAGGGGGTCTATGAGTTACTTATGGACAGGTAACTTATCAACTACAGTAACTCCGATAGTAGGTGCTAATTTGCGGGTGCAGTTTTAAAATTAGTGCCCTCTGTTTGTGGGCATGTTGCTTGTGATCTAAGGTGAGAAATTGTGTTAGTTATAGCGGCTGCAAACAACTGTATGTAAATGAGGATTTGGAATAGAAACAGAACATACTTTTATTTATTGTTGTTTATCGTCTATTTACAACTTTTTTACATTTCTAGTATATCAAGAGAAAAAAAAATCACATCTGATAAAATTCACAATATTATCAGATTTGTAATTAGACATAATGTAAAATGTGGAATTATTAATTAGAAGGTTTATGGTCAATGTTCTGAGTTTGTGGGGAACAATCTGCGTACAGACAGTTAGCTACCAAAAAGCTGTATTCCAGGTGGATACGCACCAACGCTTCACCAGGGCACGTTTTATGGTAATCTATTTGCATTCTCTAAAATGTGCTAAATTTACCTGCAGTTGATGAATCAGATAGCGACCACTATATTAATTAATTAGCTTTTTCTTTAAACTTGGATTTTGTGCACTCCAAAGATAAAGCCCCATTTTATATTCATTAAGGCACTGGGGCAAAGTCAGATTTGCACTCCTTCTGCTCCTGTGAGAGATGCTCAGATATCCACTGATAATAAACTGCTTTGCTCCATTTTTTGCGCAGACTACGCAGAATCCAAGTTTAAAGAAAAAACAAATTAATATATTTAGCGGCCGCTATCTGCCCTTGACTGCCCAAAAGTGCCTAATAAAACCATATTTCCAAATAACTGAACTGTTGTTTAAAAGCGCCATCTCCCCAGGCCTAGTCTTGCACTGTCTCAGCATTATCTCTGCATAATCAAAAGCAATGAATAAACCCTTGAAAAGTAACAGCAAATGTATCTTTTGTTGGGCAAATTAAGTGAAGCACTGATGAGTTATACAACACACAAACTGCCAGTATCCTCCACAGAGCAGAACAACATGCAGCCACTCGCCTCACTGTGGACTCATTTTCAAGTGGAAAACTTGCTCTCTTGCTCTTACTATCTTTATCACAGTTGCACTCTCCACCTACACATGAGCTCAGCACTCAATGCAACGAGTTCATGCCTGTTTTCAGGTGGTGCTAGGCAAGTTCCTCTGAAACAAAAGGATTAAACAAATCAACGACACAGAACAACGCTCATCTCTCAAATTTATATTTTTTTAGGAAATTAAATCATTTCACTAGTTTTAATATTACCAGTGTGGACCAGCACTCAGCATTTGGTTTTGTTTCTTTTTAACACAATCTTTCATAAAAGTTTAGGACATCCAACCAAAGGACAGCGTTATACTAGTACAAGTTATTCATAGCAATGTTACATTTGTACTGGGATGAACACCTGAATGTGAAAATGCGATGAATAACCTGCACTATTACTCGGTTCTTTGTTTGGTTGTATGCATGCACTTCCTGAATTTGGGTGCATGCACACATTGTGTATGGCTACTAGTATTAGCCAACAACATACACCACTAAGTCTTATCCCTAAACTTAACTACCCCATACACTCAAATTAAAATTGTCCTTAATGAAAAACATGTGTGTTGGTTGAAATTAATACTTTTAAGTGGATGACTGTATTTTGTCAGGATAATAGTCTCATATTTACAGCTGAACTAAATAACGTTTTTAACACTGTGGTCCACTAAAAACATACCCACACCAGCACTTTTGAATTCCTATTGAATGATTTGACATGCATTGATAAATCTACTAATCAGTTGTGGCTCAGGAGTTAATTAGCATTCATACTTTCGTTGTCCTTGATGAGTGATAAACACTTTATGTGAAATACCTGCAAACCATTAATATGATTTAAAAAATTAAGTCTTTTAAAGTGATTGTTGCCTATATTTGTTGAGTAGTTGCATTCAAAAACGCACTGAATGGCTAAAAGTGAAATCTAGCTTAAAATCTTGTCTTAAATGGAAGTATAGACTGACTCAGAAAGCTTTCAGTGAGGTTGACTACAAAAAAACTCTGAAGTCAGTCTATATCAAAACAGAAAAATGATGACCAAAACAGACTATAATTTTCAATTTTATTCTTTCATTCATACATAATGTGAACATGAGACACCCTATACTATATTTTCTTTGCACTGATTTAGACTTAATTAAATTCAATGTAATTTATATAGCCCAGTATCACAATTACCATAGCCTCAAATGGCTTAAATAAAGAGGACAGCAAGTACTAGACAAGGAAGAACTCCCCAGAGGAGAGCGGAACGAGGGACGACAGTATCCACAAGAGGAAAATGGGACAGAGGGACGACCGTATCCACAGGAGAAGAGTGGGACAGAGGGACGACAGTATCCACCGAAAGTGAGTGGAACAGAGGGACGACGATATTCACAGGAGAAGAGTGGGACAGAGGGACGACAGTATCCACCGAAAGAGAGCGGGACAAAGGGACGACAGTATCCACCGAAAGAGAGCGGGACAAAGGGACGACAGTATCCACCGAAACAGAGCGGGACAAAGGGACAACAGTATCCACCGAAAGAGAGCGGGACAGAGGGACAGTATCCACCGAAAGAGAGCGGGACAGAGGGACGACAGTATCCACCGAACGAGAGCGGGACAGAGCGGGGTGTCAAGACAATCTCCTGAACTCCAAACTAAATTTAGATTTAGATTTAGATTTTTTAGATTTAGATTCATCTTTATTGTCATTACACATGTACAAGTGCAATGCAACAAAATGCAGCTTAGGTCTAACCAGAAGTGCAATAGCAGCAAGTGCAAGATATTCAGTACTGCTTAAATAAATAAGTTAGTATGGAAAGTCATTTGCAGATGTATATGTACATACTATACAATAATATACAGATGGCTGTTGCTATAAACAGAAATGATAAAATGGGTGTATACAATGATAGACATGGTGAGCTATAAACAGAAGTCAGAAATAGATTATATTATAGAAGTATTTTTTGGGGATGACTGTGTTGAATGCTGAGCTGAAGTCAACAAACAGCATATGTGCACAAGTGTTCTTATTGTCCAGATGTGTTAGCACAGAGTGCAGTGCCATGGAAACGGCATCCTCTGTGATAGTATTGCTGCGGTAGGTAAACTGGTGAGAATCCAGTGTGGATGGCAGAGAGTCCTTCAGGTGTCCCAGGACCAGCCGCTCAAAACACTTCATGACAATAGGTGTCAGAGCTACCGAGCGGTAGTCGTTAAGGCACTTAGGGCTGGAGTGTTATGGCACTGGAACAATGGAGGTGCATTTAAAGCATGTCGGCACAGCAACTTGGGCAAGAGACAGGTTGAAAATGTCTGTGAAAACCAAAGTGAGCTGCTCAGCACATGCTTTGAGAACACGTCCAGTCCATATTGTCTGGTCCAGCGGCTTTGTGCACACTGATCCTGCTCAGTGCGTTGCAGACGTCTGTGGTGGAGAGTGTGATTGATGGGTGGTCAGGTGAGGGTTTGAGCTTGGTGGCAGTAGTTGTATTGTCTTTCTCAAAGCGAGCATAAAAGTCATTAAGCTTGTTCAAGAAGGAGACATCAATGGCTGCGGGGGTGGGTGGGTGGTTTTGTAGTCACTGATGGCCTCAATGCCCTGCCACATGCGTCGAGGGTCAGAGTTGGAAAAGTGCTCCTCTATCTTTAGTTTGTAGCAGTGCTTGGCCTCTTTGATGCCCCTCTTCAGATTAGCTTTGGATGTGCTGTAGGCCTGTGCATCCCCTGATCTGAAGGCAGTATTGCGTGCCTTCAACAGGAAGCGCACCTTCTTGTTCATCCACGGCTTCTGATTTGGGTATGTGGGGATCTGCTTCTGAGTTGTGACATTGTTTATGGTGGAGTGGATGTAATCCAATACAGAGGAGGTGTAGCGGTCGATGTTAATGTCAGATCCACTGGTGGCCTGAGAAGCACTCCAGTCTGTGTGTCGAAATCCTTCCTGGATTGTGAAATCCTGGAGTGTGTGTGGCATCCTGCTAGCTCGATAGTATTGTCCGATATGCCGCTGTGTAGCCATGTTTCCATGAAGATGCTGTCAGTGATGCTGAGTCGAATCTCCTCCATTTTGTTCACCAGGGATCTTACATTGGTGAGGAAAATGCTGGGTAAAGATACCCGGTGTGGTGTTAGCCTTAGTTTAGCTCTTAGTCCTCAGTGCTTCCCCCGCCTTTGTTTGTTTGATCTCAACGCCGCCTGCGAGCCCTTCCGCCAGATAGGTAGAGTGAATTGCCTTGGGTGTCCTGGCGATCTCAGGAGGAAGTTAAAGTTTGTTGAAAAAACCATCTGGAATTTGCAAACAAATGTCCAAAAGCTCACATTGAGTGAACAATGTTATAGCACAGCTGCACGAACAGACCTGAGATGAGCAAGAAAAATACTGCAAAATTGCAGAATCTGGAGAGACCCTGGGCCTTGCGATTTGCTTGCGCCGGCATCTTGGATCTATCAGTCTATCTAATTTTGAGCGTGGCATGGTTGTTGGTGCCAGACGGGCCGGTCTAAGTATTTCACAAATTGTTAAGTTACTGGGATTTTCACGCACAACCATTTCTAGGGTTTACAAAGAATGGTGTGAAAAGTTAAAAACATCCAGTATGTGGCAGTCCTGTGGACGGAAATGCCTTGTTAATGCAAGAGGTCAGAGGAGAATGGGCCGACTGATTCAATGCAGCAAAACTCAATTTCTGTTGAGACATTCAGATGGTAGAGTCAGAATTTGGCGTAAACAGAATGAGAACATGGATCCATCATAACACTGTGCTGGCTGGTGGTGGTGGTGTAATGGTGTGGGGGATGTATTCTTGGCACACTTTAGGCCCCTTAGTGCCAAATGGGCATTGTTTAAATGCAATGGCCTACTTGAGCATTGTTTCTGACCATGTCCATCCCTTTATGACCACCATGTACCCATCCTCTGATGGTACTTCCAGCAGGATAATGCCCCATGTCACAAAGCTCCAATCATTTCAAATTGGTTTCTTGAACATGACGATGAGTTGACTGAACTAAAATGGCCCCCACAGTCACCAGATCTCAACCCAATAGAGCATCTTTGGGATGTGGTGTAATGGGAGCTGTGCCCTGGATGTGCATCCCACAAATCTCCATCAACTGAAGATGCTATCCTCTCAATATGGGCCAACATATGGGCCAACAAAGTCCAAAGTCCTTTTAGTAACCGTTATTGTGGAAGCGCAGGTTACAGGATAGGGATATTTATGTTAGGCAAAGGAGCACAGGAAAGACAAGCATTCACTTGTGCAGGCAACCCTCACTCACCAAGACAAGTGTGACAGAGCTTAAATGACCCATGCCCACTGCAGGTCTTGGTTACATAACATGTGCTTCTTTCTGGTTTCCAAAATAAAAGCAGTTAAAGCAGTGAATATTGATAACAATTTTGACAGTGTACCTGTAAAGTGACAAGTGCAATACAAAAAGAAAGTGTATAGTGTAATTTAGGTTTGAGGTAGAACATTAAGGGTCTGATCTTGTGGCTCGCAAAAAGTCAGTAATGTACG
Organism: Neodontobutis hainanensis; assembly: GCA_024349245.1. Taxonomy (NCBI): domain Eukaryota; kingdom Metazoa; phylum Chordata; class Actinopteri; order Gobiiformes; family Odontobutidae; genus Neodontobutis; species Neodontobutis hainanensis. The sequence goes on along the minus strand of JALDNG010001080.1, from coordinate 62,868 downwards.
GTGGAAATGCCATCTTCCACCTGGCGGAGGTGTGGATGAGCTACCATGCTCCCCTGTGAGTGTTCTGTCTGGTAAAGTTGAGCAATTCTAATTAACATGTTTGACTATAGTAGCCGATAAATCAATTTATTAACCAATAATTTTTAAAATGAATAGTAGATAAAATAAAATTAAAAAAGTTAAACTTTGCTCAACTTTATTTCAGTTAAACACAAGTGTTACACATCCCTTGTAATAGTCTGACTGACGATGGTTCTAGCTGATTCTCTATTTCCTTCATTCATTTTCTATTTACGATGCGTTTATTTTGTTGATTGTTCATCAGTGACTTGTATAAAATAACGTATATTAATAACTGCTGTTATTGAGGTGAAATTGGCCATGAAAATATCTCAAATGACCAAATATTACTGCGCTTTTACGTATGGCAAATTAAACTTGACTTTTCAATCAAAAAAAAAAAAACTCTGCCTTTGCCATGTTCATACTTTCATTAAACAATGCATCAGCTCTGGACCTGCCCTAAAATGAGTGCACTACCTGCCAAGCGGTTTGCGTTTTATGTCATGAAAATCTACCCTTAACTGTTAAAGGTTTTATTTTTATTTATCAAACAAACTGACTTAAAGTGGCACTGCCCGATTTTCTTTTTGTAGTCACAGTCTCAGACCCCTACTCACCCTCAACAGAAGCTGAGGGACCTCTTCTGCATTTTTGTAATTAATAAAACACTGGACCAATTTTCTCTCAGCCTAATAAAGCCCTAGATGGTGCTTAAAGTCAAAGATTCTCACTTTGCATATTGAGGTCCACATCTATCCCCTACAGTGTCAACCAATTAAGGCGGTGGCATAGAGAAGTGCACAGTAGTCATTTCCACAGTGGAAGTGGGTCTAAAGTGCCATTATTAGGATTCAAACGAACAGCTAAAGTGCAAATGTTAATAAACAGTGATTGGCTCAGCTGACGGTGCTCTGCTGTGTGCACTTCATTAGGACTGTGTGGGCGTGTGGCCGGGGCCAAGGATAATATCATGTGTCAGCGCAGCGTCCTTTTGAAGCCTATGCAGCTCGGAATAAAAAACATTTGGTCCTTTCACAGTTAATTTACCAGAGTTATAATCTAATTTTCTCACATTTATATTGTCCTACTAGCCCTGCACTAGAAAATTGATCTTTCTAGATTTTTGAAGCAGGGTTGTATGTGGTGCATTATTTTGCTGAGAGGTGGTTATTATGATGCGCCCCACAGCAGCTTTTGAGCAGCTCAGTGATCACTGATAATCTCTGGACTGACTGTAATGACCCAGAGGTCTTTCTGAGGTCAAGACCTTGATGTCACAAAATGTCCTGTAGCTGAATGACTCCAAATCAGAAATTCTGTTATCAGTTAGTCAAAAATCTATCAAACATCTTGATCTATGTCAGACGCACAAAAAGTACTCTCAGAAGGAATGACACTTTCAGAATTATCAAAAGCACAGAAAAGAAGAGGAGAACAAAATTGTAAATGACTAAAATAGCATAAATGGAATGCAATTAAAAGGAAATAATTTTGATATAAATATTTAGATGTTCGAACTTTCCAACCAAATCTTCAGGTGTGAAAGCTCCAGGACCGTGGTTCAGACCAAACAGCTGTTCTTTGGCCTCGGTGCGGACCAAACTGAACAAAGGTCTGGTTCATTTGTAGTGTGAGAAGACGTTTGCCGATAGTTCAGACTTTCAGACCAAATTGCTGGAAGTCATGAATAACCCAAAGTGAACTTAGGGAAACGGGCAAAACGGATATCGTCTGGTTTAAAAACAAATATTATATTGTTTTACGTTTCCTAAAGCTGTGCATTTGAAGTTGACGTGGTGAAGCATTGTTTCAGTTTAATGCAGCAAATATTTTGAATCTCCTCCAGATGACGCTAGACGAGCCTCAAAAATGTAGATCTAATTAAAGTTAATAAACTTTCCTCTGTAGCTCTGCTCACCTATCTCTGTATTGAGAACTGCATTTTCTTTTTATGTACATTTCCTGTTTAAGTATTTATTTTAATTCTGTTTTTTACTAGCGTTTCTGATGGTCTAATGCTTCAGGAGAAGCAACTTAGCAGCAGAAGCCTACAGAACTGTGTAAGTGTATTTGATTCTTGTCATTTTTGAGCTTAGAGCCGTGTTATTGCTGAGAAAACCGCTCTGTGCATTACTACGACTTTGTCACGTGGTGCACCGGCGTTCACTCTCACCTGCTCGCCGCCTGGTTTCGTTTGAGTTGTTTACGGCCTTTTGGAGGCGTGACCTGCTGAATTCAATTCTTGAATCAGACGGGTATTTAAGTGTGAAACACTGCGGCAGCGGTCGCGGCAGCCCTAATCGCGTGAAGACCTAAGAGAGTAAAGACCATCGACTCTACCTGCACTCGACTCCACCAAGCAGGGCACTTGAGTATTGCACTTTTTGTACCAATTGTTTGCACTTAAAACTTACTATTTATACTTTACTCTCTACTTGTCTATTGTCTTTTCTGCTCCTGTTCAATGTGTTTTCAAATTCCCACTGTCATTTCTCCACGGACATTTTCATCTGTTTTACGCAAAAGGAGATGCAACCATAACAATCTGCATGTTATATCACCATCCATAACTGCCTCTTCTACTTTCTCAATAGGCTTGTGGAACTGCCAGTCTGCTGTGAACAAAGCTAATTTCATTACCGCTTTTGTTCAACATTCTGGTCTTTCAGTTGTAGCACTAACAGAAACATGGATCAAACCAGAGGACTCTGCCACTCTCGCTGTCCTCTCCCATAATCACACTTTCTCCCACAGTCCTCGCCTCACAGGAAGGGGTGGAGGGACAGGACTACTTATCCCTACTGACTGGAAGTTCAAACAGCTAGCACCCTTGTGTGACAACAGCTCCTTCGAGTTCCATGCTGTTACCATCACCCACCCTGTTAAAAGTCACTTTGTAGTTATCTATCGACCCCCTGGTCAGCTTGGACATTTCTTGGAGGAGTTGGATGTGCTTCTTTCATCCTTCCCTGAGGATGGTACTCCTCTGGTGGTATTAGGAGACTTCAACATCCACCTTGAAAAGCCACAGGCTGCTAACTTCAATAACCTGACTGCATCATTTGACTTCAAGCGGGTCTCCACATCAGCAACTCACAAGTCTGGTAACCAACTAGATCTCATCTACATAAGGTACTGCTCCGCTCGGCATACTCAGGTCATGCCTCTGCACACTTCGGATCATTTCTTCATAACTCTTGACCTCGATCTAACTTCTCCAGACACCGCAACAGTTTTACCGCTGGTCACTTTCCGACGTAACCTGCGTTCACTCAGTCCCTCCCGCTTTTCCTCTGCCGTCTCTTCTGCGCTTCCCCCTCTTGAGGAGCTCTCGATTTTAAACACCAACACTGCCACTGACACTCTGTGCTCCACTCTTACATCCTGCTTGGACAACTTATGCCCTCTTACATCCAGACCAGCTCGTACATCCTCGTCTGCCCCCTGGTTATCCAATGTTCTACGTGAGTATCGCACCAGCCTCCGGTCAGCTGAGAGAAAATGCCGCAAGTCAAAAGATCTCACTGACCTCTCTATCTACCAGTCTCTCCTCTCTAATTTCTCTGCTGATGTCACTTCTGCAAAAACTGACTACTACCATTCTAAGTTAATCAACTCACCTGACTCACGCACTGTCTTTAAAACCTTCTCTGCCCTCCTTTGTCCGCCTGCTCCCCCTCCTTCATCAGAGTTAACAGCTGATTTTGTGTCTTTCTTTGTAAAGAAAACAACTGCCATCAGCAGTCAGTTCTCTGCGCCAGCACCTGTTGAACTCTTTCACACCCCTGATACGTGTTTGCTCCCCTCTTTTTCTCCTCTAACTGAAGCCAAGGTCATTAGTTCTAACCACCCTACCACCTGCCCGCTAGATCCCATCCCCACACATCTCCTTCAGGCCATCTCTCCATCTGTCGTGCCTGCTCTCACCCACATCATCAACTCATCTCTCTCCACTGGGTCATTCCCCACAGCTTTCAAAGAGGCCCGCATCACACCACTACTGAAGAAACCCACTCTCAACCCTTCACTATTAGAAAACTACAGACTGGTTTCCCTCCTTCCCTTTACTGCCAAAGCTCTGGAGCGAGTTGTGTTTAACCAGCTCTCCTCCTTTCTCACACGGAACAACCTCCTGGACCAGAACCAGTCTGGGTTCAAGAGCGGACATTCCACCGAAACTGCACTGCTCTCAGTCATCGAAGCCCTGAGACTGGCAAAGGCAACATCCAAGTCATCTGTCCTCATCTTACTGGATCTGTCTGCTGCCTTTGACACTGTTAACCATCACATCGTCTTGTCTTCTCTCAGTGCGATGGGTGTCTCTGGAATGGCGTTGCAATGGTTCAAGTCTTACCTCTCGGGTAGGTCATTCAGAGTATCCTGGAGAGATGAGGTCTCTGAGCCCCAACATCTTAATACAGGGGTGCCTCAGGGCTCAGTGCTTGGACCGCTACTCTTTTCCATTTACATGACATCCCTTGGCTCTGTTATTCAGAAGCATGGTTTTTCCTATCACTGCTGCAGATGACACTCAACTCCACTTGTCATTTCAACCTGATGATCCGACGGTCTCTGCTCGTGTCTCGGCGTGCCTGAGTGACATCTCACTTTGGATGAAGAACCATCACCTGCAGCTGAACCTTGGAAAAACAGAACTGCTAGTGATTCCTGCCAACGCAAAGACCCACCACAACCTCTCCATTCAACTAGGCTCATCAACCATTACACCATCCAGCACTGCCAGAAATCTGGGAGTGGTGATTGATGATCAACTAAACTTCACAAGTCATGTTGCCAGCACCACCAGGTCCTGTAGATTCATCCTCTACAACATTAGGAAAATTAGACCTTTCCTATCGGAGCACTCTACACAAATCCTAGTCCAGGCTCTTGTCTTGTCCAAAATGGATTATCGCAATGCTCTTCTAGCTGGACTCCCTGCTGCACAACCAAACCTCTGCAGCTGATCCAGAATGCAGCAGCAAGAGTGGTCTTTAAAGAACCGAAGAGAGCGCACATAACTCCTCTCCTCATTAGGTTACATTGGCTCCCGGTTGAGGCACGCATTAAGTTCAAAGCTATGCTCTTGGCCTACAAGACCACCACTGGCTCCGCCCCCTCATATCTTCACTCACTGATACAGACCTATGTTCCTACCAGATCCCTGCGATCTGCAAATGAACAACGTCTGGTTGTACCATCCCAAAAAGGAAAAAAATCACTCTCGCGTACTTTCTCTGGATCTGTTCCACATTGGTGGAATGATCTACCTGCTGCTACTAGATCAGCAGATTCTCAGATGCTGTGCTAGGTTTTAACTGACTAGTTTTTTGTGCACTTGTGCTTTTTGTTACCTTGTGTTGTTGAAATTGCTTCCATTGTTTTCCTCACTTGTAAGTCGCTTTGGATAAAAGCGTCTGCTAAATGACTAAATGTAAATGTAAATGTAAATGATGGTAAATGTTTACTGTATGCACTTTTAATTTGTTCTCTATGACAGATGCCTCCTGTGAACCTGACTGCATTATATTGATTCAGGTCATGTCTTAAATTTAAATCTGTTGATGTTTATTATTTATAGTGGGTATAAAATATTGCTGATGAGTGACAGATGTGTTTCAGTTGAAAAATAAAACACACATGTCCTAAATGCAATGATTTGTGTGCTTCCCTCTCATCAGTGCTCAGTTTGTCCTCTCTATGCAGCTGTAGGAAGTGATTGACTCTCCTCTTTAGGTTTTATTAAATCTTTATTAAGACACAACAAATATATTGTTTTGGCAGTTTTGTTCAAACGCAGCCTACAAAATGAGTCGGAGCACTTCCACCCCTTGGCTTTGATGTTGTAATGGGACAATAACAGCTCCATCCACTTCCATACCTTGCTCCCATCCACTGGATACCTCGATGCTATACACAACCATCAGTTTCCATGACAACTGGGCCGAACGGGGAGAGGACGCGCGCGAGGGGGCGGTTTATGGCAGTGGTGGGGGCGCTGTGGGCGGAGGATGGTAACCGTACATAAATAGAGTTTCCCACAGCTCTGCTTACCTGGTTTATGATTGTTATCTTGGATTAGACTCTTTGGTATGTTATATGGTACAAATGGGAAGGTTTGACCTGTTTTGATAATAAAAAATAACAAACATTACAAAAGATACTACAGATGTGACGCAGCGGATTAGGCTCACAACATAATGCAACTGTGAATAGTGTTGAGCCCTTTAGTCCTCACCACAGTAAAGACTATTGTCGCTGCGACACAAATATATATAACATTTATTTTTACATTAGAACATAAATATGTGAAATACAAATGTAGGACTAGTATATATTGACAATAATAATAGTTTGGGTAAAATAAAGGATATAGCATGCAACAACTATATACAGTGTCTTACAAAAACAATATGGATCATTAAAAAAGATGTGCTATGTCCCTGTTTTGCTATATCTCTGCTTAACCATTCTGTTTTAACTATATGTTTACATGCAGCTAAACTTTTTAATTATCATTAATTAAGTACATGGCAATTACTGCTTGTGATGTTTTCCTCAGTTTCCCATTGTAGCGCAATGCAGTATTTTGTAACAGTCCCAATAATTGCATTTTTCTTTTTAGATACTCTATTTGTAAAGGAATAAATGCATGTTTTTTAGAGTTTCTGTGGTGTGCTTTGTTTTTTTATGAACATTTGCTGTTGCTTTTTCATCACCCATATTATTATAAACTTCAGTCTATTTTAGAGTGTTCCAAAACAAACCCCAACTCACACTGTCTTTGTAAATGGCATTTGAGGAAAGCTGAAGAGCACGATGTATGTGCTCACACTGTACTCCCCGATGCTTTGCTATGACCAAAGTTTCTGACACGTTAGCATTTCCTCCATTGGGAGGGATTAATCACCTCTTGTAACCCCCTGTTCACAGCACAACTAGTACGCACAAGGAACCTGAAATTTGACTCTATAACCAGAAAATGGGTCAAATCCTGGCCAGAGATTGCATAGAATATGCCCAACTTTACTTAATTACTTACTATAGCTGAATTAAATTCAACTTAATTCAACTATTAATCCCCATGTTTAAATTCAGCTGTTAAGTCTCTATAAATTATTTTTAGAGATTTCATCGCCACAGACTGATGGATTGTAGAGCCTTATGGTAGTCAGGAAGAAGTCATCATTATCAGTGCATTTCTTTCTTTAAGATGCTGGGACAAAATTACAGTCTGATGGGTAGATTCTTTTATTTTCAGTGGACTTGCCATCCATGCATTTATGCATTGTCAAATCTACTTTTAAACCTCATTCTCTTGCTGCTGTTCACATCACCACGTTACTGTACTGCATCTCAAAGCACAGAATTGCTTTTTTATTTTCCTGTATATGTCACTATCATTTCTTTTACACAGAATGCATTTTTCACTTTGTGCAAATGCCCTTCAGTTTATAGCTGATAGTTACAGAACTCATCACTGTGTGCTCTATACTAAAGTCGTATGGGCTCACAAACAGCCCAAAGAGAGCAACAGGGCTTTTACTTTACAAAGGATGTCTTGGTAAACTTCCTCATTATCTCATTTATTTTCCTAAATATAGATCAAGCTCATATTTCAAGACCGAGACAGAGAAATTTTTTCTTAGCTTGGGAGCCTGGTTGTGTCAATACTGAAACTGGAAGAAATGTATTTTACTATTACATCCTTCACAAATTCTGTGAGGAGTCTGAAAGCATTCACATTTGAGACAGACTGTTTGTCACAGTCTGTCTCAAATTGTCAGCTCTGTGACTGACAGGCCACTGTCCAGCGTGATCCCTGCATAAGGCCCATAAAAATAAAGCTGCTGGGATAGGCTCCAGTCACCTGCAACCCCTAAAAGGAAAAAGTTGTAAATTTGTGTTATTGGAAATTGTAGTGGAAAAAGCAATGCATTGGTAGTGTTAACCCGTGTCCTTACTGTCCAAAAACGTTAATAGTTTTAAACCCACTTAACAATTGCCCTTTAACAATATCACAACAATGGGAAAAACGGCTAATTTAATATTAACAACTCATGAAAACTTAAATCCACAGGAATCAGGCAAATTATTGCTAGGATGGCTGTCCTGGCTAGTATTAGTAGCAGTATTGAAAAATGAGTGTGGTGAGATTAGTAGATTAGGCCTGGTAGCATTGAACCATGGACTGTGGGTTGGGGACCCCTGGTCTAAGTCATCATTTGATTTTCAGTCATCAAGATATATAGATTTAAAAATGCATTATTTAAGTTTGTGATTAACAGCTATTTTGACCACCCTATGATTTGTCTAACATAATTCAGAAAGATTATTTATTTATATATGTTTATTTGATCCAATTTTTGTTTGTCTACCTGATCTTGGTTTGGTTTTAAAAATAATCCTCATTTTGAAAACTGCTGAATGACATTCTCAATTCCTTGGATATCTTTTTATATCCCTTTCCTGTTTTATACAGTTCAATTACCTTTTTCCTCAGAACCTTTGACAATTATTTTTCTTTCCCCATGACTCAGACAGAAATGTCAGTGCAGCACTGGATGAGAGATAGGATTCCAGAAACTCACTGACCTTTTATACACACACTGATTACAAGCAAACAGCTCACAGGTGACGATGGTTACCTTTGGCAACACTGGCATCAACAAGGAATTATTAGCTTAAGATAAAACAATAATGTTTATTCCAGGGTCTATATGTTTTTGTCTTTACAAAGTTATTAAATCTATAAACATTTTATGGTCACAACAAAAAAATCTGAAAACCCAGTGCTAGGGCCACAGTCCTGTGTTGGGTAACACTTTATAATAACTCACAATAAAACAGTAGATAAAAAATAATAGAAAATCAACAATAAATTTATTAACTATTTATAGACACTAACAAATTATTTGTGTACAATTGTACATGGGTTTATTTTTAAGTCAAAAGTCATGCATAAATAAAAATTTTGTAAAGTCTTGTAAACAAACTATCAAATATATACATCGCGGGGTCACAGGCATTATGTATCGAGCAGAAGATACAAATCCCAAGGACTATAGATGGAAAATAACTTGAGGTTATTGTTTTTGTGTGCAAGATCCTGGAAATTGTTTATTTTTTTAAAGTCCACAACCTGCACATGCGTTCACAGTACTTTCATGTCATTGTTGGCAATCACTCATCTCATTGTTTACGCTGTCCCTCTGGAGAAATTGTTGCTGCTGGATATTTAAGAACAAAATAAAGAGATTTGTGGAAGCCATACTATTTTAGATTAGCAAAAGTTGAGCTTTTTTCTACACCCAAAGTTTGTTATTGTTAATCTGTTTTCCAAAGTTTCTTATCCAATATGCCTTAGTTTTTTGTTAATTAGTTTGTTTATTAATATAGATTGTTTACTGTTAGCTAAAAGCTAACACTAGCTGTGTTTGTTTTAAATAACCTGATAACGTTTTCATCGTCCAACTGCACTAAATGAACCACCCTTCAGTTTGTGAGTGAGTAAATTCTGCATTTGTTAAAATACTGTTCAGAATATTTACAGTTTGTTAAACTATTAAGCATTTGTTAGCTGATCCAAAGGCTGCTATAAAGGCTCCTTCTGTTTTAACAATAGTTTAAAATGATACACCTGACCAAATTTGGTCAATAATATGAAGATGCTAAAGATACAATCATATCTAACCTTCAGTTGTGTTGCTATTTTTGTAGCAAATTTACATGTTTAGATCTGATGCAAACGTTAATGGCTTTATGGTAAGATAAGGATAAATGTCTCTGACTGAATAATTACTGTATAGTTTGCACATCCACTAAAGGCCATAATGAAATAAAATAATAAATGCAAAAGTTAAAAGTGGACTACTCTTTTACAAGATCTGTCATTTTGGTAAATACATTTGACACGTGCCTGTTTTATGAAAATAGATATTGTTCTCTCACAGATTTCCTAAAGGTGATGCTGTCAGACTGAGGCTGATCAGAAGAAAGCCTCTTGGTTGTGTTGTGAGCACTTTGAAGAGGATATTCAGACAAAGCTTGGTGTTAATTACATTAAACATTACATTAAACATTACACCTGCAATGCCCACCAACCTCTGATACTTTTTACTCTAGAAAACACTTTCCTTATTCTGCTAAATAGATTGTAAATTAACCCTCCCTTGTACAGTCCACAACTGTCCACAGCTGCTTCTGTCAACCCAGCCTCATCTTCTTCACATCTTAATCCATCTACAACTTCAACTTCTTTTAAGTAAACTTAAACTCAAGCAACTCTCCATGCTTTATGTGCTACTAATTGTAATGATGGCAAATTTAAACTGTATTATTAGCTTTTAAATTACACTTGTTTTTAAGTAAGGTATACATTGACATGTATTAACATGCATTTACAAGGTGAAGAAAACTATTATTCACCACAGATGCTAATATACATATCACAAAAATATATTTCTATTGACCCTAACATTGAACAATAACCTTGAACAAATATCTGTACTGCTAAATTTGTGTTTAAAATGCTGATTGTTGACACAAGATACAGCTAATAAATGTAGGAGGGAGTCCACAAGCTGCTGTATCTTCTGCTTGATACATAATGCCTGTATTTTTGACAGATGGATTACGGCTATCAATGCGTATTCATAATGAAGAAACACCAACTGAAAAATTGCAATTTGTATTTGTAATTTTTTTAAGTTGAAACTTTTGAAATAACATTTTATTTTACAAGAGTTTACAAAATTTAATTTACGCACAACTTTAGACAAATATGCACAGATATTTACTTGTACACACACATCCTTTCTGACAGCTTCCTTAACCCATACATTTATAACAATCTTTAAAACATAATTCTAATTATTAATGTTGGAGTAATAATTAGAATTGCTTTGTAAATAATGAATTAAGTTGTTATAAATACTCAATTAATGCTTAATAGTGTGAGTTATTATAAAGTGTTATCCTGTGTTGTTACTATAATTATGGACATGCTTATTAAATGTAACAAAAATGCACACTGTAAAGAGCAGACCTGAAAATGCTCCATTGTACCTGTCTAAGCCTCTCTACCATATCCTGTATAACAATCTCCGTGTTGCGAGCTGAAAACATGGAAAAGCAGTGTGCTGTGTGTGAGGAGGTCATGTGTGGAGGAAACTGTGCTTTATTAATAAAACTGCTCTTTATCCGCTGCGCTCCATCTCGCCTGTTCCTCCCGATTCGCTGCTCCTCTGTCTTATGTAACGCCCGGCTCTCCCCAGAGGTGTGTTTGTGAGTGAAAGCCTGTGCACCGGTGTTGCTCACCAGTAAAGGGACTCTATTTTTACACAGATGGCTCTGAGCTGAGGCGTACTGTAGGCCCACTGTAAGTCACCGCTGCTCTTCTGTGGACAACCGTCAACATCACTGATCTGGGTCACTCTCACACAAACACACAAGCGTGTCCACTGACCCCTGCTGCCCTCTGGTGGATATAAGCACAGCACACCACTCTATGTGCACTGCTGAGGAGGCACTTTAAACCAAAACTAACAGCTCCCATCATGATCTGCTAGTAAAACCAATACTTTTTTAAAACATATAAAGCAATCATAACCATGCACTATAGATATTATGTTAATAGGCTGTGTCTGATAGTGAATATTCAATTCCAATCATTCAGAGTAGCATACACAAGACAAAACACATAAGCTAAAATGCATAGCCTGTTAAAGAAGTGTGCGTGATAAGAGTTTGCCGTTGTGTTTAAGTGCATCTGTACTACAGTTCTCAGTCAACGTGGAACAAATTTCTGCCCCTAGTATTATTTCCCTGCTTATTTTATTTGTGGACCGTTTTGTCATGAATTTAATTACTAGACTTATATTGAGTCATTGGAACCCCTGCTTCCCTGCAATTAGACGGTCCCATTAAACATACTGTATCTGGTATCTTTATTTTCATTTTTGGGGAAAATGGTCTAAAACCCAAATAGTATCTTGTAAAAGCAATCATAAGTGAAAAAATGTCTTTCTGATGCAACATACTGTTCATTATAGAGGATTGAATAAGTTACTCAGGAACAAAAAAATTGGTCAATCACATGCGAGCAAACCACATGCTCAAAAACTGAGTGCTCCTATTGGTCTTCACCGGCTTTTTATCTGAGATTCTAGGAAGTGTAAGAGCTGCTGATAAAGTATCATCAGCACTGAAAATGTCTTTTAAGACAGAAACACACCTAAAAAAAAGAAAAATAAACAGAGAAAAGGAAGGCAATGTTAAATGCAAATAAATACTGTTAATTCAAATAACATAGTGGCGATAATTGCCGACCTTATGCTAAAGTCACAGTTAGGTAATGCTAAGTGCTAAAATTCAGTTTAGCATACTTTATTAGTATATTGTGGAGGAAAGATTTGCCTGGTTTAATTTATTTAATTAAAGAGAAGCAGGAGAGCTCCCTAGGCTGCCTTTGGGGGAGAGTGGAGTCTGAGACAGGAATGACAACAGATCAGGTAGTGCAGCTTTAAGGAATGATGGGAGACTGTTATGGCTATGTTAGGGTTTTTAGTGCTTTTGTAGCAAAAATATACCTTAGTTGGAAACATTCCTCAGAGATTTTGGTCCATGTTGACATGATAGTATTACAAAGTTGCTGCAGATTCTTCCATGATGCAAATCTCCTGTTTAACCACATCCCAAAAGTGTTCTATTCAACTGAGATGTGGTGACTGTGGAAGTTATTTGAGTAAAGTGAACTCAACGTCATGTTCAGGAAACCAGGCTGAGATGATTTGAGCTTTGTGACATGGTGCATATTGCTGCTGTAAGTAACATCAGAAGATGGGTACACTGTAGTCATAAAGGGATGGACATGGTCAGCAATAATACTCAGGCAGGATAATAAACAATTCTTAGTTGGTACTAAAGGGCCCAAAGTGTGCCGAGAAAATATCCCCCACACCATTATACCACCACCACCAGCCTGAACCATTGAGACAATGCAGGATAGAGCCATGGTTTTATTTTCTTTATTCTGACTCTACCATCTGAATGTCACAGCAGAAATCAACACTCATTAAACCAGGAATCTTTTATTGTCCAGTTTTGGTGAACCTGTGTGAATTGTAGCCTCTGTTTCCAGTTCTTAGCTGACAGGAGTGGCACCTGGTGTGGTCTTCTGCTGCTGTAGCCCATCTGCTTCAGGGTTTGATGTGCTTCTAACCAGTCTGCTCATTGTCCTCTGATCTTTGTCATTAACAAGGCCTTTTTGTCCACACAACTGCTGCTCACTGGATAGTTTCTTTTTTTTGGACTATTCTCTGAGAACCCTAGAGATGGTTGTTCGTGAAAATCCAAGTAGTTCAGCAGTTTTTGAAATAGTCAGACCAGCCCGACACCAACAACCATTCCTCATCCAAAGTCACTTAAATGCTCAGTTTGTACTTCAGCAAGTTGACTTCACCACATCTAGATGCTTAATGCACTGGTTTGCTGCCTTGTAATTGGCTGATTAGCAATTTGTGTTACCAAGCAATTGAAGAGGTGTACTAAATAAGTGGCCGGTGAGTGTATATCCATGAATTGCAGTAACAGCATGTTGGAACAGAAATCATCTGTGAATAAACAAAAACACAAGACCTTAAGATGTTACCTTTTTTTCAAGGATTTTAATTGATTTGGCCAATCACTTGTTTGCTCTTGAATAAGGGGCGACACTGGCATCAACAAGGAATTATTGGCTTGGGATAAAACCGAGAAAGTGCTTTTTGCTGTGCTGGATACATCTTTGGAGCTTTTTTGTTAAAATAAATTGATTGATACCATGTCAGAATTTTATTATTAGGTGGTGAAAAGTTAAATATTCTGCATTCTTTTTCTGGGCTGACTATAGCTTTGTATTAGTACTCTTACCTGCTCTGGGTATAAGAACTCCCAGCATGCAATGCTGCTTTTCACAGGAGAACAATAATGATGCTTACACAATATGTTTTTCTGAAATAATAGCCCAACAGAGAACTATGCTTATCTTGTGTGTCTTCTGGGAAGACATTATTCAAAGAGACAGCCTTGCACTGACCCTGATAAAATAATCCATACGGCGTCGATTGAAACAATAACACTTTATGTATTTATGAATTCTGTAATGTTCAAAAGCGGAATTGCAAATGTAAAAAGTCAGGACGAAGAATGATGCAAGGGCATTTGGAAAAAACAGGCAGCTGTGGCGGGTTTAAACAACAGGAAAATCTGAAGTGTCCGTCCTGTTGCTGTGGTCATGTGACTCGCATGGTGAGCATGGGTATTGAACATGTGTGTTTAGTAGATTAGTGCTACAGATGGTTAAACATGATTACAACTCCACAATATCACTAAACACAATCTGTGAAGATCAGACTCTCAGTGTTGCCAACTCAGTGACTATTGAAACCCCTTTAGTGAGTCTTTTTCATAAAAAGCAACTTTCAACAAATCTAGTGACTTTTCCAAGTGTTATTGGAGACTTGTTTTTACTTTTCTGAATGAGCTGCAGCTTAATGTTAATTGTACGCTGTCCTAAAAAAAAAATGTAATAAAAAATAAAAACCCGGGGCTAGAGTCTTTTGAAACAGCCTACAAAGTGGCCGAGCTGCATCATCAAAAGTTTTGACACTGTTTTTTCCTTCTCTAAATAAAATGCTTAATTTTGTTGTATGAAGTTATTGCTCATTAAATATTTGACTACTGAAATATAAAATGCAATGTTAACCAAATAAAAGTTATCATTTACAAAAACTAATGGAATGAAAAACCCAACAGATTATTTTTATATACAGTCTGGTGTGTGTCTGATCCATGGCTTATTAAAAAAAAAAACATTTGTGGAGCTGAATAGTTTGTTACAGTTTCTGATATTTACTTTATTTAAGTCTTATGTATTATTTGTAAAAGGAGAGCAGCTGAATGTGATAGGTTCTGCATGAGTGACTCAAAAAGCTAATAGCAACTGACATGTCAACAATGATAAAATCTCACGCAAAATAAAATGGCTCTTTAGTTTATTGAGCAAAATAAAAGTTTTCTCTGAACAAGCAAATATACACCTGGACTGAAAATTTTCTGTTTTAAGCCACACTTCCTCTTCTACCACCTTTTTTTCAAATCACTTACAGTGCATTGTGGGTAGGGAAAGAGCACGAAGAATCCACAGATGCATCCTTGGTATTTTGGATTAGGGTTAGGGCTCAGTACTTGGGAGGAGGTGGGGTTTGGAACCATATATAACACACCATCAGCAGCTGGTTTCTTCCAGAGGAGTCCTCCCAAGGAAAGATCCTGGAGATTGGCTGTGTGTTCAAACATAAACCAATGATTCTCAAGTCAGGGCTGGACTTACTTATGACATCACAAAATCTGTAAAAATCCTGGTAAGAAATTTAAGGAGCTGAGAAAAGAATTATCTTTGGGAATCCCCACCAGATGCATCTAGGGATTTTGTAAGTAAAAAAAATCAGATTTAAAGCACAACAAAGCCATATAAGTTACATGAAATTATTGTTGACTTGGGATGAGAACATCTATGAATATACTTAGATGCTTCCCTTTTGTTATAAAAAAATATCAAGAAATTTATGTGAAAAACAAAATAATGTTTCTTTCCAGACAATAAAAGTAATTTTGAGTACAAGTCAAAACAAATCAAGATAATAAAAAACATACACTTTTTTCTAAAATTTGTAACATACACTTTTTTATTAAATTTTCTGAAAAAGAAAACATACACTTTTTTCTTAAAACTGTCTGATTGCTGTGGAATAAATCTTATTCACAGACCACGTGAATTTAGATTACCAGATTTGGTCCAATGTATTATTCCATTTGGTGCAGTGTATTTGTAGAGTTACTATAGAGTAGAGTTTTATTAAATATCTATTTATTTTACATCCCCTTGTGTCTCTGCAGGTGGCTATCATCGCGGAAACTTTGAACTTGCCGAGCTCATCAAGAACCACAAAGAAAGTGATATTGGTAAGTGGAATGTTTCCTTAAGTCTTTTTTTTTTGTTTGTTTTCTGTGACTCCTGCTGTACAGAGCCAACATGAAAACTCTTCTGGATACATTTCAAATCCCCCTCGTCCTGATCCGCCTGCGCGATTTCCTAGTATAATCCTACTGGCAGATTACAAAGATGGCTGCTGGATGAAAGTTTATATGTTTACACCATGACAATCCCCGCCCGATTAGTTTGAGAGAAATGATCAATGCCTCCGCAGCTCTGCCTGAAGCTGATTGCTTGGTTAAAGAAGATGGGTGCCAATCAAAGGGATGCAATGTTACCACAACAGTGTTTTCTGTTCTGAGCTGGGTGTGTGGCTTTTTTTCTCATTGACTATTTGTGCTTTAGTACATTGAGATCTTTATTCACACATTTTCACATTCTTCAAATAGTTATCTGACATTTACACTATTTCAAAACAGGCTGAACATACTCATAGTTAAAACCTGAGAACTGGGTCCTCCTACTCTGACCAGGGCCCTGTACTACAAAGCCTGCTGAACCTGCCCAGATATGTCTCTCCTGCCCAGTTAGACAAACCCTAGCAATCTCAACTTGGAACGGTAGCATAACAGATTGTCGTTATCAACGTTAACCCTGGGTTAGCTCTATTGTGTCATGTGAAACAGGCAGAGTCAGGACTTAAAGCTCCACTACCTGATTTTCATTTTCCGTCCCTCTCTCAGATTTGAGTCTAACCCAAATGAAGCCTAGGGACTTCTCCTGCTTTTATTTTATTAAAAAACTTTTTATTTTTATTTTCATTTCATTACGTTACATCAAACTAAAGTTTAGCGCTCACCTAAGCATCAGAATGGCAAATATCTCCGCCTTGTTAAACATTACGTAATTGAATTGATAGTATTTATCAATGTTTTATGTTGCCTCCCTTTTCTCTGTTGATGTTCTTTTTTAAGCTTTTTCATTGTGTTAAAAGACATTTTCAGTGCTGAAATGTCATATGACAAGCCGATGTCGACCAGTATGGGAGTGTGCCTTTTTCAAGCATGTGGTTTTGCGAGGTTGTGATTGGCCAATGTTTTCTGTCCCTGGGTAACAGGTCTATTTAAATCTTCAGTAATAAACAGTATCATAAATCCGTTTTTTTTTTACAGATGATTGTTTTTACAATATACTATTTGGGGTTTAAACCTAATAGCATTTATGAAAATAAATTAGGTACAGCATGTTTAACAACCAATCACAATGACAGATCTGAGAGAGTTAACACAAAGTTGCATGTAATTTTATGTGACATATCTTTACACTGTCTCTAGCCAAAGTTAATGCCTTATGTTCCTGCTCCAGCCAGCTGTGTGCCGCTTGTGCAGACACCTTCCTTTAGTCACTCTCCGTACAGCATCTTTTCCTTCCTCTTTGACACCGGCAGCTCGGTTGTTGATGCTGATTAGTCACTGGGCTGTGTTTCTAACTTTTAACTGGATCTTAATCTGCTCTGACACATTTTAGCCATTCAGAGAAGTGGAGAATAATACTTTGTAGTCCATTTGTGGGATCTGTCATTTTGATTAAGTAGTTGTGCGCCAACGTAACCTCCGCCTGTGTTTGTGCTGCTGAGGTTAGTAAAGTCAGATTGTCCAAACACTGCTGCTAATCAATAAGAAACCTGCTGACCTCTTACTGTTGACCTCATGACATGGTTCTCAAAGGTTAAGTAACAGTTAGCGAGGTAACTTTGAGGTCAACCCTGGGGTTTCTGTATGACAAAGGTGGTTCACTTTGTATCGAGATATATCTCTGTGGAAACTCTATGAAAACTGGGTAATAGTCAGTCTAAGTAAAGCATAAAATATGACTGTATATAAAGTGAACAAGCTTGCGGGCTGTGAGAGGGAGGTGAGAAAAGCAGGATGATTCTCACCAACAAACATTAAAAATACTGTATGTGCCTTTTTCCAGGCTATTTATTGCCTCGTTGCCTGGTTGCATCTTGTTCAGTCAGAGTCAGTCGCAACAAGACGTTGGAAATAAATGTCTTTGTCTCAATAAAAAGTGTCTCAGTCTTGATTAAAACTGAACCCAAATGACTTTATCAAAGCTGGAACATCAGCATTTGGAGAAAATATTAGTTGTATTTATTCATGTCAATAATGGATTGTTTCACTCTCACTGTACATTTTTTTTTTACAAATATTAACCAATTTTATTTTATTATTCCTGTATTTATTACATATCACTTCATTGTCTTTAGGACCGGAGGCATTACAGAGGGGAAACAAATTGAGATGGCACAGCTCATTTTTGAAATCAAAAATCAATGTCTGTGTAGATGTATATATATACAACTTTGATAGAAAGGCTGTTGCTGTGTGGCCCATATATCGTTCTATTGTTCAACAACTTTCATTAAAAAGCTGTCTAAATCTTGGTCACTATTTTTATGGTGTTCTACAATGAAAACACAGTTTTTTATGCAAGTAATGTTACTGACCAAATGCATTTGAGGGTATGGATTTGCTAAATGTTATTTGGTCTGGTTTCTCAAAGGTTTAACCAACAAACTAAAGAGGGGTTAGATATACCAGCACATTTTGGCTATAAATTGTGCTTGTATGCTGCAAACATAAACGTGTAGCCTTTTAGCTCTTTAGTTCAACCAAAATGATCAAGAAGGGAGGTTTTCAGAGTTAACCCAACTCCAAACAAATGAACACAACATTTGGCTTAATGGACTTGCAGTTATCTGTGCACCCGCACTCAGGGATTACTGGAAAATGAGAAAAGATTAAAAAAACTAATTTGAGAAAGAAGGACAGAAAAAGATGAAGGGTGATGAAGAGAGAGAGAAATCTAATCTAATCTGAAGATGTAATCCCACCATTGTTGCCCGCTCTCATGGAAAACCCTGACACGACACAGCCACCAGTGTGCTCGGATTACCCCCAAAAACACTTGTTGCATTGGACATCTGCTGCCAGCCCACAATGCGCTGGTCTTGGGACAGCCCCTTGGTTTGGAGCGGTCACATTTGTCTAGTTAGGACACACTGTTGTTTTGTTTGTCCGGACGCCTACATTGGATTTCAGGGATGGGACATTTTGACTGCTGTGATGTACACTGGCCGACATGGGTTCAGCCTGCTGCAGAGGTGGGTGTGTCTGACCCTCCCCTGACCTCCTGATGATCTCTGACCCTCAAAGGCATATAGTGTTAATGATGGGTTGATCCACGTTAAGACTTGGTGGTGGTACATTGACAGTAGATTAGTTCAGTGAGTTGTCAGTAGGTTGGGAGATCATGTGGAATTGGGGGTTTGGTCTAAAAAATCTGACTGCCATTTACTGAAAAGCACGTGAAAAGTTTGGGGTACACTTTGTAGCTACTACTGACTTTTCTGCATGAGAGCTTGGATTATTTATTAACTAGACTGTTTTTCAAAGTGATGTCACTATCTGAATTCTTTCCAGTGGCTTTGATCCTACGCAACAGCATGCATGTATGTTAGCAGGATATGTATGGGAGCAGTAGGACAGTGGTGAAATGTGTTAGAGTGGTGCAGGAGATGTATGGGAGCAGTTGGATGGTGGTGAAGTGTGTTAGAGTGGTGCAGGATATGTGTGAGAGCAGTAGGATGGTGGTGAAATGTGTTAGAGTGGTGCAGGAGATGTATGGGAGCAGTAGGATGGTGGTGAAATGTGTTAGAGTGGTGCATGATATGTGTGAGAGCAGTAGGACAGTGGTGAAGTGTGTTAGAGTGGTGCAGGAGATGTGTCAGAGAAGTAGGACAGTGGTGAAATGTGTTAGAGTGGTGCAGGATATGTGTGAGAGCAGTAGGACAGTGGTGAAGTGTGTTAGAGTGGTGCAGGATATGTGTGAGAGCAGTAGGACAGTGGTGAAGTGTGTTAGAGTGGTGCAGGATATGTGTGAGAGCAGTAGGATGGTGGTGACGTGTGTTAGAGTGGTGCAGGAGATGTGTCAGAGCAGTAGGACAGTGGTGAAATGTGTTAGAGTGGTGCAGGATATGTATGGGAGCAGTAGGACAGTGGTGAAGTGTGTTAGAGTGGTGCAGGATATGCGTGAGAGCAGTAGGACAGGTGGTGATGGACAGGCTAACGGATCTCGGTCAGACAGGAATCTCCATGGTCTATGATGTTTATGCGACCATATCCCAGCCCAAGTCTGGGTAAAAAAATTGTAGTGGCAACCGATTATAATGTATCCTGTATAAATAAATGTTAAATAAAATAAAATAAAAATAGAATTTTTCCCACAGCACACACACTTTCTTTCTCACTTGAAACAATGAAAATTGTTAGAAGTCAGCAGCCCCAACACGAGAAACCAGGCTGCCGTGGTGTAGCACCACCGGATTATGTGTGTTAGGTATATCTCTGGTGCCTCCTTGTGGTATTATTTAGTCTTCTCTACAAGCAGAACTTTTTTCTAATGCCAAAACCATCTAACCAACCAATTGAAAATGTATTGAAGTTGAGACTGGCAGTCACTTCCACTTTTATTGGCTTTTAATGAAACTGTTCTGACAATCACTGGGTTTTATTCTTCTGCAAACTCTCTATGAATTTATGGTAAAAAAAAAGCCATCTGTTATAATAAGTTTCATTTCAAGGGCTGGAGTGAATGGAATTATCCTCAGAGCGGAGCTTTCTGTGTGGCTATACTTTTTCTGGAGTAGAGACAAAGACAAACAAAGAAGCAATGTAGGCCACAGAGATGGCGAAGGACAAATCAGGGCTCCTCTGAGGACACTGACATTTACTGCTCTGCTGCTGTGAGGCCTACCTATATGTGTGAGTTATAGATGGATACTGTGCATTGACAAGTGGTATCATCAGGCATCAGGTGAAAGACAATTTACCAAAAGGCACCCAGCTGTAACACATTACAAACATGATGACTGGGCGTCTTCGCTGCAGCAGGAGGAACATACACAGAATTAAACCTGACCTCATTTATGTGCTGCTCAGTCCCAGACAAACTTTATGTTTAATGGTTTAAAAAAAATGGTTTTAAATGTTAAAGGATAGTTTAAAGTTTTAGGCACTAACTGGAGGGTAAATTGTAGTTCCACAACTTACACCCATCCTTTGTATGCACACCTGTGCTAGGGACATGCTGTTGTTATTGAACTAAACAACAAGAAAATTTACAGTATGTCAGATGATACATTTACTTTTTAATTTATAAATAGAAAGGTTGTGAGTTCAAACCCTGGCCAAACATCCTCACCCAGCTTACCTCAGTGAGGACTCTGCATGTCCTCCCCGTGTTTCTGTGGGTTCTCTCCGGGTACTCCAGCTTCCTCCCACCATTCAAACACATGCATGTACAGGTTAATTCGCCACTATAAAGTGTCCCTAGTGAATAAATGTGAGAGTGATTGGTTGTATGTCACTGTCTGTCTCTAAGCGTCAGCCCTGTGACTTACTGTCCATTGACCCCCCCTCAGGCCCAAAGTAGCTGCGATAGGCTCCAGTATCCTGAGAACCCTAATGGTAGAGAATGTGTGCTCCTCCAGCAGTGATAAACAGATCCTCTGTCAGTTTCTTCCTTAAGAGCTCAGTTGTAAAACTCTAGTGGCAGAGTTTTTTTTCTTCTTTTTTTACAATGGGCAGATGTGTAAACAGTTTCTGGGGCCCTTACTTACTATTTAAAACCAACTTTTGACCAGTATCTTGTTGTTCAGTTGCAGATTTACAAAGCCCCTAAGTTAGTTACTTTAGTCAGCTCTGTGTCTGATCACTCAATTATCAAAAGCCAAGAAAAGAGGAGTCACCACCACTCAACAGAAACCAAATGGAGGTAGCCATGTTAAAGGCAGCAGTGATATACCTGGTTATGGATATCCTATGTTCAGTTTGAATATGAATAAAGTAGTTTTATGCTATTATTTAAAGAAGAATATAAAAATCAGAAAAATGCCTAAAATGTTTGCTCTCAGTGAAATGCTACACATTTTCATATTCTGTGCATAAAAGTAAGAGCTGAGAACTGAGAAAATATATTTAAACCCCAGGTGACAAACCTGCGGCCCCCACCATTGTGGTGCAATATGGCCCGTAGAATAAATTTGTAAAGTAATAAGTTGTTAAAATGTCAAAATCCGTTTTTACCTGTAGCTGGGAACCAATTGATGCAGCAATAAGAGTTTGTTACGTTATTGTTAGTAAAATAGCATTAGCATCAAAGATATATTATGAGGGTGAGATTGTGGAAACATACATGCTGAAGGCTGACATTTTAATGTAATTGTACTTTGCACTAAAACAAAGAGAAAAAATGGAGTTGTCATTATTTATAAAAGTCCACTTCAGTTCAAAGTGGGCTGTATTTGGCCCCTAAACTAAAATGAGTTTGACACACCTGTTTTAAACTTTATCTCTCACTTCATGTGTGTGAAGAGAGATGATAGAGTTTCTGACACAAATTTCTGTAAATTGTATTCTTTTTATAAACTTTTACTGGAGAATAAAATAATCAAATTTGTTTTTATTTAATTTTTTTTGAAAGATGTGTGGGTTTACAAAAAAAATAATGTTGGAGTCTTGGCATTGTAAATTGTTTTTAAACGTTGTGTTATATTCGGCGGATGTTCTAATGATGTGCACACCTTCTCTACTTTCACAATGTCTTCCTGTGACCGCCCTGCAGACAGGTAAAGGTGTGTGCGTCAGCTGGAGACTGTGTGGGACCCAGCTGTGGATAATTGGGAAGGATTCCTCAAGTCATTTTAAGGGCTTTTACTGGATTTGGCTCTTTTTACTTTCAATTTCAGATGGGTCGAGCTTTAGCC
>JALDNG010001080.1:0-35000 GCA_024349245.1 Neodontobutis hainanensis | reverse complement strand
ACAGACACAGACAGACAGACAGACACAGACAGATACAGACAGAGACAGAAAGACAGACAGACAGACAGAGACAGATACAGACAGAGACAGACAGACACAGACAGAGACAGATACAGACAGAGACAGACAGACACAGACAGACACAGACAGACACAGACAGACACAGACAGATACAGACAGACACAGACAGATACAGACAGACAGGCACAGACAGACATCAGTCTGCAGATTGAAAAATTGCTTTAGGACAATCATGGACCAGCAATAATCAGTCAATTGATACTCACTGTTCACAGTCCATTCACAACACTGTCACAAAAACAAAATACAAAACATTAAAATTCAATTCAATACAATTAATACCCCACTACTTAAAATTCTTAAAATAACTCAGATACATTACTCAACAAGACCCAACTGTAAATCTCTTGAAAGGCCTCCTCAAAACCATTTACAGTCTGACATAAACAAACATCATAATTTAGGAAATGAAAGATCAAGTCGGTCTCTCCTCTCTGTTGTTTTTTCTGATCCGCTCACTTAATGCATCTATGTCTAAAGTGAGAATGACACAGTTACATTTAACACTATGCAAGTTTATTTAACACTTTGCTGTGTAAAGAAATAGTCGAGATGTTGTCGCACCTACTGTGAGTCCCATTTAGTAACCGTACAGCTATTTCCGAGTCTCTTTCCCCTCAATTGTTTGAGGTCTCCCCTCAAACCATACAAGCTAGCAATCATGTTCCTTGGAGCAACTTGGACACCCTGACCCTTCATAGAAACATTTCTTGAAGATTTATATGAGCTCTTACTTGAGAACTTGTCAAACACATGTTAAAGTATGACCCACGCAAAAAGCTTTCATACTAAAGTGTTGTTAGCTCTTTTCACTCTGCTCTGAGGCATAAATAAATCTGATGAAAACTATGAACCTGTAATGAGGTGAAGATACGTGTCAGTCTCAGCAGGACTCCAGCTTCTTGAAGTGCTCTTGACTAAAATTAGTGAAACATGCATCTAAACTTATATTATCACTTTGTAAAAAATGTGTTGGTGCGTTGCTCACATTTAATCCAGATATTCATCATATCAGATATTAGGCATAATTCAGAGGACTGTCATACAAGAAGCCAGTTACTTCCTTCTGCTCACTTTGTTTACAGTTGCATAAATGGCTAAAGGTTGCCACATGGATTGGAATTTTTGTAGTTATTTGGAAGTAGTGAAAACATTTAATTTATCTGTCATTATCAAGTGGTTGATGCTAGAAAGTATGGGCCAGACAAAAGTTCTGCTGGGATTGGTCGTTACAAACTAATGACTCTTCAGCAAACAGTCCCCTTGACTGCTAGACTCAGAGCTATCACATTATCAGACTACATATATTTTATGGTAGATGTTATTGCTCACAACTTAATTTAACAGCTTCTGAACTTAAGAAAGCCTTTAAATTATTTGTTAAGATCAAAAACCAACAAAACTGGGTTTTGTTCTTGCCTAGAAATACTCCAAAACGTGTGTTAGTTTGTACAGTTTGAACATCATTTCACAAAGCACACAGTTTTAAAGCTTAAAGTTTTAAAACATTAGGTGGTTTTTCATATCTCCAGTTTATTAATCTAGTTCTGCAGTTACCTTTAAAAGTCTCTTTAAATTTTTTGTTTGTATGCAGGAAGACAGTCAATTCTTATATACCACACAGTACTTCTTTCTTGAGCCAAATTTCATGTTTTACATGTTTTATTTAATTGGAAGAAATATAAAGGTTTAGTTTGCAATCGTTCATACATGCTGAATAAATATAAGCTACCATCATTCTTATCTTTTTTACTTACATGGCTCTTCCTCACGCTTCACTTTATCGCCTCTGGATAAAGCTGTTGTCTGACAGCATCTGATTAACCCTCGCCTTTTTTTTTTTTTTTTTTACCAGTGGTTGTTATTTACACAGAAATAACTCTGGATTTGGTGATGTTCTGTTAGCTTGCAATCAACAAAATTGAAGGGACCTAAACCTGCTTTGGTGGATGTTTTATTTTCAGAGCGCTAGCCATTCCTTTGTTTTTGTTTTGTCTCTGGGTGTTGCATGAAGCGAGTACAGCGGAGGAAAATCTGTTTGTGTATAAAGCAGGCCCTGTTCATAAAATCCTTTAGAATTATTAGTTCACCCAACCACATCACACGTTGACCCTGATGGTGACATGGAAATATAAATGTGTTGAAAACACAGTCAAAACAAAAGTATTTTGCTAATCAACCCGCTTCGTCACTACCGCCTCAATGATGTACGCAACAGGCATCTAGAAAAGTTGGGAGTCATGGCAAACCTCATTGACTGTCTGTAGAAAGTTGTGGATACTGAAACATACTGTATCTTGTCTTGTCATATCTAATCTAAGTGTGCATTTAAAAAAACAAAGCTTAATCAGGACTTTTGAATTATACAACCCCTTTTCATCAAGACATAACAAAGTCAAAGCTTGATTGTGGCGGTCTCCAGCTGTGCTTCAGGAAGAAGCTGGGGGTACATCCTGACAGCAAACTTTCTCTAGCCACACTATGTGTCTGTGGCTGCAATTCAATACTGATATACTCAGGAAGGGGGGTCCTTAAGGGAGATGTGCACAAGAAAGACATAAAAAAATCTCAAAGAGTTAAAGCAGTATTCCTCCAAAATGCAATGGGACACTCGTAAAACCACACGTTTAAAATTTGTCTTCAACATTTGGTGCTAATGGTAGATCTATAGCCATTTTTTCATTTGATTTTTATTCCATGTCACTTCCTATGTTTGCATTTTCCTATTTCTGGATGGATATTTAAATATCTTAATGCCTAATTGTAAATGGAGACATATGGAAAGGCTTCAGAGGGGAATGTACCCATGTGTCTGCATTATTAGTTTATGAAACATATGTTTACCATGTATCCCTCTGTTCCAGTCTAAGCGAGTTTGGTTTAATGTGCTTTAAAGTCTGAACACTCACCGAGTTGGATATGGAGAAGAAATACAATCCTTGGTAATATGTAATTGTTCCATATTTGATTAAAGATTTGTCTTTGTAAATCAATACGGAATAGGTTTTGTCCCAAATTTTTGAGGTATCTTGAACACAGCTGCTAAGTATATATCTGTCTTATACTTGTTGTAGATTTTGGTGGTTTATTAGAAAAGTAAGAAAGGTAGGCCTGGTAACGCTATATCTGTTATCTGAACACCTTACATTAAGTGTTTAGTCACTTTGTTGTGGTCGTTTACCTATGTAGAACTGAATTTGGGAAGTATAGTGGTGGTCTCTGTGTGTTAACCCTGCCATTAACGGGTGACTGTTCATAGTGTAACTGGCCCGACACCAGTCCAGTCCAGTGACCAGGAGACGATGAGCAAAGCAAAGATTAGAAAATATTAAATCATTATTTAAAGGCATCAAATGGAGGGTTTGTATTAAGTAATGATTTCCTCTGCTGTTATATCAGCAGATGTGCACTGAGTTGTGGCCCCAAGGTCTGGGGCCCCGCTGCCTCAGGTGTTCTTTAATTTTCAGGGTGAACGGTGGATCCTATAGGGATCACCGCAGTGGGAGTATGACTTTGACAAATATGACACGCTACAGTCAGGTGTGTGTGTGTGTGTGTGTGCATGTGTGTGTGGAGCTCCTGTATGGAGCCATCCCACTGAGTTGCCTAGCAACACCATGGATTGGCTCACAAGTCCATTGGGTAATGTTTTTTCCCGATTCTTATTCCCAACACAAGAGGAGATCAGACCAGGATAAATCCCCAAACCATTGTAGAAGTGAGTAGAGAGAGGAGAAGTGACTAGACTGAAAGCCTACAGGCTTCTGTAAAACAAGCAGTGGCAATGGTTTGATTTTGAAACATAATTGCCTTTATGTATTTTTATGCAGACATTTTATATTGCAGCATTTCCCACTGCACTAGTTATGGAGACCATCTTCATAACACACACCAACCATTAATGACTACCATTTTATGTTGTGTGAGTAATTAGTCTTACTGAAGTTTATTTATGTTGTTCTCAGATCAAAGGTAAAGTACAGAGGCACACGGTATACATGAATGAATACTCTGAGTAGATATTTGAAACTCCAAGGAGCAGCTCAAACACATCTGAGAGTAACGCATAATTAAACAGTGGTAAAATAATTCCTTTATTTTACAATTACTGTCTGAACATTGACACTTATGGTGGTATTTTGTTGATATATGTCATTAATATGTCTGATTTCTAGTGAGTGTTATCAACTTTATTCTCAATATATGACACTATATAATTATAATCAAAGTTTTATTATCATTGTATCATGTGTTTTCTGTTAGTGTGGTTCTAGCAGGCCTTCACCAGGACAGAGGAAGGTTTAGCAACATAAATCCACTCTATCCTCCTCGTCGTTTAGTCCATTTGGCCATCATTAGGTCACTCCAGAGCCTTTTTAAATGTGTATGAACAAATTGCAAGCTGAAAATGTCTTAATTATCCTAAAACAAAAAAAAAAAACTAACTAAAACTGAGGCTCAGAGTCCCCCAATTAAACCCAGAAGTAAAAACAGAATCTGCTCAGGGCTTGGCTGCTGTAAAAGGAGTTTCTGATACGTTCAGTAGTCTAATAGACAGGCTGTAAGCGACTGATTTTAAAGAAACAGTAGGCGTTTCGTGCCTGTTTTATTCTTTTCTTGCTGCACATCTCACAGCCGACTCCTTTTCACGGCTCCTTTGACAGCATTTACACAAGTGTGGGACAATCGCTCTCGGAAAACAGAACAAAGGCTTCTTTGCTCTCTCCACATTTAAAAGAAGAAATAAAAAGAAGAAAATAGGATCTAATAAAACATGCAAACAAACAAAACGTGTAAAGAAAACATCCTGTTTACCAGTCTGACGCTCCGGCACGTCTCCCCGGACCATCTGAGCTTCTCAAGATTACTGTGGATTATCTTTGTAGCTCCATTTAAGATCATTTATGTTTTTTATGTGTTGCAATATCCCATCCACCAGTGACCCATTTAAAGTCACCCTAAGTAACCTTCAGCTCAAAAATATATATTCTCACTCTCATTTTGATAGTTCTTAGACATGAGATAAGTAGAATTGTTTATGCAACGTTACATCCAATGTAACATGAGTGAGGCTCCACCACACTACTCCACTAAGAAAGAAAATAGGCTATATACACTGGACTTCTATCTTCCAAACTTGCCGCCTTAATCGCCTCTATTTGTAAATAATTTTTGCGCTGCTTCGTGTAGTTGCCCAGAGAAGGCTCTGCTCCCCCTGCTGGCTTTAAGTTAAAGAGGGTGAAAGAGTGTGTCACCTCTGTTTATGAACAAACCAATTGCTCTTATTTAATATAGGTTAAAATACCAAAAACACAATATATGACATTTGACTGGACCATCTTTAATTTCCTTTCAGTTTAAAAGAAAACCAGAATGATTGAAACCTGACATTCTCAACAGGTGGGTCAGGACCCTAAAGGTGGGCCATGGAGTGTGTTGTGGATGTGGGATTGTTGGAAAATATACAATGAGTAGTAATCATCCGACAATGCTTTGAATATTTAAGCTACAGTATCAAATTATTTTCCTTGAGAATAACTGTTTAAACTTTATTAATCATAATAACACATTGTAACAAGAATTGTCTGTGGAAAACAAAACTTTAAGACAGGGGTAGCAAACATACGGCCAAATCAAGCCAGCTAGTAGAATCTAGCCCATGGTATGATTTTGGAAAATGTGATATTTTTAAATAAAAATAACTGCTATTCCTAATTTGTCCACTAGGTAGTAGCGGACCTAACACAACACACAATCTGGTTCCATAAATGGAGATTTTTCTTTTACTCTTTTGTTGTTGAAATAACTCTCTATGGCTCCATTACCCAAAATGTTGAGGGCAGAGTTTTCTAAAAAAAAAATAATCCACTTCCTATCTATTTACAGAGGTTAAAGAGAAACCTGTGTGTTTGATGTGTACATTGCAAGTTTCAGTGTTCAAGGAATATAATACTCTGCCCCAATATGATGCTCATCATTGAGAAAAATAACAACAGCTACAGGACAACAGAGAAGACAGAAGATAATTGAACTGTTAGCAGGTCTGAGGAAACAACAGTGTGTTTTACCTGTAGCTGAGAGCTCTGGGATGCAGCAGTGAGAGTAAGCTATAAGTTACTGTAGAGCTCGCAAAATAGCATTAGCATCAAAGGCATATTGTGAGGGTAAATTTGTAAAAACATACATGCTGAAGGCTACAGAAACAAGAGCACTGACTTTAAAACACAATTGTACTTCTTTGTACTTAAACAAAGTTGTTGGTATTTAGTGTAATTATGAAAATACGCTTCCAGATCAATTTGGGCTGAACTAAAATGATTGGGACACCTCTGAGTTAAGACCTCATCTAGGCGGATAAAAGTAGCACAGATGTGATGTTTTGGCTGATCATGTGCTCACATAGAGAGAGGTGTCGAGTTAGGGACGCTGCCATTGGCTGATGGTCTAAATATTTTGTCCACAAATAAGTGATGACTACCAATCAAACAGAGAAAGTGAAATATTCCAGCACTGGCCACGTATGTGAAAAAATCCATTCATACATTCATTCACCACTATATTACTATAGTATTTGTAAGTTCTAAACTTATCAGGCTACAATTTAAAATGCCCTATTTGTAAATACAGCAGTCTTGTGGTCCCATACACGGTACAGATTTCCAAAGAGCCCTGGTGAGTTTGTAGTGGTGACATCACAGCTCGTTGCTCTTCCTCTCCCCTCTCTGCGCTCCTCTCCTGCTTTATCCCGAGTGGTGAGGGAGCTGCGTGTGCGTTAATGTGGCAGTGCGTCGGGGGCTTGTGCTGCTTTGAGGCTTCACTGGAGTGGAAGCAGCCTCTCAGTGTCCATGCTGCTCCCGGGGAAATAACGCAGCGCACGGTGACGGAGCAACCATGAAATCCATCATTAATGCCTTAAAGAAGGAAGGTAGGTTTGCGCTCCGTGGAGACTTGGTTTGTGTTCCGCTCATTGCGTTTGGGAAGAGGTTTGTGATCAGGTGAGGAGTGCTCGGTTGGATTCAAGCAGTGATCCAAGAAAACGGGTCAAATACGTACACCCACTCGTTCAGATCTACTTTTGTGTGGACCCTCTCTGCTGTCCTATACATGTGTGGAACTGGGCTTTTTATCAATGGAGAGGAGCTCGTAAGCTTCAGGACAGGAAAAAATGGTGCCAAGAGCGTAGACTCAAAATATTTGTGCACTTTACTACATGTAAAATCTTTAGCCTACCTTCTACAATACCAAGCTTTGATGCTTTAAAGGACTAAGATCTACTCAAACTTGTACTAATAGGTAAAATAATGCTGTTAAAAGTAATGCATTTCTTAACTCATTCATATATATTTCTTAATATGGAGACAATTTTTAATATAATATAGACTTTTATTAGATTATGTGCAATACTCTGTGACATGGCAGCACTTACTTTTTATTATAGTATTAATATATACAGTATATTTTTATAGTTTTTGCAGTAATGTTGTTTTGATTTGGATGACAGTGAGCAGTTCTCTAACACATTTCTGTGCCCTCCTTTTTGAACTTTAATTGCAGTTTGTGTAATGAACTCTGCCTGATATATGTCTGTAACTGTAGTAATCGTCTGTATGTGATCTTGTTAAAATGTTGGTTTGTGATTCTGTCAAATGTCTGTGTTGGATCCTGTTTTATAATAAATGTTTCGATCAACCTGTCCAGGGACTACAGATATAAATTAGCCCACGGCTAGAATCTGATTAATTAACATATATTTTTGCGCCAAATCCCATATAAAACAGAAAAAGCTGATCAAAGTTATTATTATGTTACAGCTGTAGTATATGAACTCTTTCACTTGTGGTCCACAACAACAGTGCAACCCTGTAGGACTAATTCACCAACACACTCTTCTTTGTGAGCAGGTGATTGGCAAAATCTTGCTTCAACAGCTGAAAATTTTCTTCTAATGAAATCCTTGATAATTCATTAGGATTTTATGTCAGGATAGAAGACATCTTTTTCACGGGTCATTATATTTACACTAGGCTGTTAGATTTTCCTCAAAGAAACGTAATACTTTTAATAGAATAAGGAAAGCCTTGCAAATTATGAACTATATCTTTAAACTTGCACTTTATATTTGACATCATTAGTAGTGTGTCCTAATAAGACAAACCTTTATAGTAAATACATTATTATACCTCTAAATTTCTTATAAGACATTTATTATCTACCCCTTTATAAATGTATCTAGGTTTTTAACATCATATTTGTTAAATGTGTTCCAGCAATATTTTATACTTGTCTTTTAAGCTATTTATAAAAATAAAAAAGATCTTATGTAATATATAATTCCTTTGTAAACGCTTGCAAATATATAATGACTTTGGTCATTTGGTAATACATTCTAAATGGCTTATGAAAACCTTTATGAGGTATTTGCAGTTGACCCATGAATGTTACTGTAGTGTTTTAAGTCTGCGTGTGACTAAACCAGACCCACGGAAGAGACAGAGAGAAGTTCTGTCTTCTAATGTTTCACTCCATTGGAATCACAGAGTGAAAACTGGAACAGGAACAGTTCTTATCAAAAAGTCTTGGTAAAAATTAATTCAAACACTGCACCTTTAAATGATACCACATTCTCAAACAGATGACAGGGCTTTATGAATTATTCAAAGAAGATGTTGTACATTTTTTATTATTTTGTTTGTTTGTTTTTTAATTGAAACATTCTAGCAACTGAATGGCCCCCGTTTTCACTGACTCCTTGAGTGAAAGATAGCTTTTTGTTCTTTGATCTAAATATATATAAAAAAATAGAACTGTGCTCATCAAATGCTTTAATTCAATGAATCTTTAGGTTTCACCCAAAACATCACATTCTGCAAAAAATTGTGTTGTGCATATGGAGTGCCTCTTCTGTATCAGCAATGATGACCGACAGTTGCAGGTAGTGTCAAGACTAAATGAGGCAATTGGGTGTAATCCTTGCACTGTCCCACATTGTCTTAATCTGCAGCAGTAAACAAGGCATCAGGTAATGAAGAGCTCATTAGTGACGGCTGGGAGCTTGTTTAGCCTACTTCTAGTGCACTACGAAACCCTGGTTTTACATGATTGAATCAACAGAAATATGCCCTTAGTCAAAACATGTTGAAGCTGCAACTTTCTGTAAAGTTGATCTAATGTAAAAACCTATAACTTGACATAGTTCCAGTTTACGTCTGCCTTTCTGAACACAATCGAAGGGCTAACACAGGTGGGGCCACGTGGAAACTGTGGACAAACCCACTTGGGACTCATATTTGAGCCAAAATATAACCCTTATGGAAATGCTGACTGGGATAAAATAATTTTTATCACACAATTGTAGTCATAGTTCATCCAACATGACTGGATTGTGTTATAGACACAACATTCATTAAATTGTATTTTTTAGATGTAATCAAATAGTATCAATGTGATTGTTTCCCTTTAGACCAACTTTACAGAAAGTTGCAGCTTTAACATATTTTGATCAAGGAGAAATATTTCTGTTATTTCAATCATGTAAAACCAGTAATAATTTTTGGCGTGTATGAATGTGTAAAAATGTTGGAACAACGGATGGAAATTAGCCTAAGGCTACAATATGGCATGTTTACATCCATTCATTTGGCTGTGTATCATGTATTTTTATCAACATGCACTGTCCCAATCAAATACAAATCTATTAATAAAAAAGTTTTATAATATAAGCAGTTAAGCAGCCCCAATTTGCACCAAAGCTGCAGTGTAGCAGCATATGCACGTGAAACGCGTTTAATCAGTCTGACAATTGACACCAGCTCCATCAGACTGTATTACCCCCAATTTACACCAAAAGCATACGCAGGACGTCGCGTGGGTGTTTTACACACATATTTAAAAACGTCCATTCACACCAGAAGCGTAAAGTGGCGCTGCTGCTACGCCGCTGTGTGTATCTTCTCTCTCTCTCTACACTCCGCACGTTCTGTGAAGTAAACCTCTGGTAAACAAACTAAAGAAAACCAGAGGGATGCCACCTGGAGTAACTGTGCTAGAGAGATGTGCATATACGTACTGTAAACACTTAATCATACATTTACACGTCATTCTACGGAGCTACATCAGGGAAACACAGGAAGTAGACACAAAGTGTTCAACTAAACTTCAGTTACCCTTTCAAAATAAAGTTTTTCTCATAATTCAGCTGTGACAAAAACATTGCAATCACATCCAGGACTTCAGTGAATGTTTGATAATGGACAACAAAAGGTTAATTCTCAAGGTGCAGAAGTCTAATATGATTTACGACATCAAACACCAGTTTTACAAAGACAATGTAAAGAATAAGTAGGCATGGTTCACAATAGCGTCAACTTTGGGTTTAGATGGCGAGTAATTAGCCACTTTACAGTACGTACAGTATATGCATGTCTGGTTTTATCTCTCTCCAGCACAGTTAGCACAAGTGGTATCTATCGTGTCCACTTGTGTTTACCAGAGGTTCACTTCACAAAACATGTGATGCAAAGACAGGAGTGTTTAGCGAGAGAGAAGATCCACAAAAGCAGCTTAACTTTACGCCTCTGGTATGAATTGATATTTTAAATATATTCGTATAAAAGGCCTATGCAATGTCCCACATACAGAGCGTATGGGGGACATTGCATGTGTACATTGCGGTGTAAATTGAGGGTAAGCAGTATATCCAAAAACAGTGTCTGATTTGGTTTCATTATCATAAAAATATATATATAATTTTTTATTTGTCTTGGAAAAATAGACTTTTAAAGCTCCATTGAACCATATTTGTTTTGTTCCTTAAAGCACTGCTGGAGGAGAAGCACACTCGCATTTCTTTTTAAGCAAACATTCCTGCTGAAAGTTTAAGACATTTTAAACAACTACAGTAACCTTGGTGGGACATGTGGTTGTCTATGAATAAACCCAGTGGAAGTAGGTCTGATGGTGAGTTCACTTGAGAAAATGAAAACTAAATCATGCAGTTAGAATACCATTATTATTTCCTTGGACAGTCCCATTATTGAAGAGTTTCGCATTGCACCTTTTATAGTTTTTTATAAAACACACACAAAAGTGGATTGTTGTTTAACCCATCAGGATGCAAAGTGATGAAACATATTAAAATTGGTAGGAAAGCAAGTCTTCTGCTGTTTAACCCAGAAAAGCACTATAGTTGAGACCAGTTATAAAGATTGAAATACTTCCTCACACATGACAAACCCCCCAAAATAGGGAGTGTAAAAGTGAGATGCGAGGATGAGCGTATGAATCATGGGTTGTTTGCGTCACTGCTGACAGCGTAGTGTCACAGGACTGCAATTTACCCATCTGTCATCTTGGGATCACAGAAGGAGCAAGGCATTGTGGGGTATTTTTACTAAACGCACCAGTGTAAGTTTGACTTCTCAGTGTTTAGAACATGCTCTTGACAGCTGACAGCCTCTGACACTCAACATACCACGCGGTGACAGCAGCGAAGGGCCTAAAGCCACATTTAAGAGATCCATGTGACAGCGTGGGATCACTGTGTGCATCCCGTCAACACAACAATCTCAGTGCTTTTGTCAATATTTCAAATGTATGTGGGGCTCATATGTAGTCTGTGTCATAGGCAAGGATAGGGTGGGCAAACAAAATGTGGCCAGTGGATGAGTTTCAGATCCGCTCCACTGCGGTGCACCGCCTCAAGCAGCTCAGAAACACGAGATTGTGTGTTAAAAGCCGTTGATGAAGACGTATGTGGGACCAAAACAAGTGTTTATTAAGAAGAGGACGGACCAGAACACACGTTTAGTTTGATATCACTTTGTTGTTCAAATCACTTTTTTTCTCGTTACACTGGCCACAAAAAAAGCTTTGGTTTTGCAGATCGTATTGCATTTAATGCTTTAAATTTAATCATGTACATAAACACTTATAATCTTGAAATGAAGAAAGTTTGTCGGTATAGTTTTGTATTACTTTGGAATTCTGAATGTTGTGCACACACAGTTTCCACTTTGGTAAAATCTGATATGTTCAGATTTATGTGTTTAATAATAGAACTTGAAAATATGTATAAAGCAAACAACAAAACATTACCATCAAACATCCAAAAGTGGAATAGTGGAAAAGAAATAGTCAATACAAACATAAAAGAATCTTTAATAAACCCAAATTTAGGACAAAAATAAGGGAACACAGTACAGCAATATGAGGGATCAGCCTGTGGAATAAATAATAATCTTAAAACAACTAAGATATTTAAAAAATGTTTTGCATGCAGATATTTGATTTAATAATTATAAATTATGGGGTATTTAAGTTCACACTTTAACCCACTCCCTTTCGGACATTATTATTTATATTATTTAATATAAATGACTATTGTTATTGTTTTAAATGTTAAATTAAACTTAATAAATAAAAAAAAAAAGCTGCGGATCAGTGCGGAATGCACCGGAGCTCAGCGGATGCTGTGTAAATTGTCTCATTGAACACAACGTTACATATTTGCTGCGGAGTGAATGGCAGAGCTGAAATGTTTAATTTGGGGGTGAGACAATAGGAAAGGCTTTACAATTCTCATTCAAGTATGAAAATCCTTAGTCGGGGAGAGCCTTAGTTTTATCAGACCTGCTAATACATTTAATTGTTGTTACTATGCCTTGTTAAAAGGTCTTTGATTTGTGCACTAGTTGATGTGCGTCTAAACCTCTGCTCTTAGGTTCGGTTGTATCCGAAAATCCTTCAGTAACTGACACTGTTGTAACATAGACATGTGAGTGATTTACAGATACCACATAGACTTGGGAGTCGTTGTCCACTCAAAGCTTGGTGTCCAAACATAATACTGAATCAAAGCTATTGCTTTTTTATGAGCCAAGTGCTTGGACTTCTGGACTTCCTACTGAGCTCCCATTTGAAAATCTGTTATTTAGATAGATTTCACTGATAGTTTGTTCAGATGTTACATAAGACACAGGGATCTAAGCCTGTTTTAGAAAAAATTGTTTATGTGACTAATGTGTTCATACTCAGTCTGTACATAACATACACCCAAAGTCTCTTTGTATCTACAGGTGTGTCGCCGTGTTTGGTACAGTTCAAAAGGACTCTGGTGTGGTTGCTTATTGCTCTGTACAAACCTCTGTGTGACCCTTCAAAACAATGGGTCTCATAGTATTTGCACAACCAAACCTCTGCCGCTGATTCAGAATGAAGTGGCAAGAGTGGTCTTTAAGTCAAGTTCAAAGCCATGCTCTTGGCCTACAAGACCACCACTGGCTCCGCCCCCTCATAGCTTCACTCACTGATACAGACCTATGTTCTACCAGATTCCTGCGCTCTGCTAATGAACAATGCCTGGTGGAACCATCCCAAAAAGGAAAAAAAATCACTCTCACGCACTTTCTCTGGATCTGTTCCACATTGGTGGAATGATCTACCTGCTGCTACATCACTTTTTTTTGAAAACACATCTCTCCCGTCAACACCTGACTGACAAACACTGAATTCTACTTCCTTTCTATCTATTTCTTTTCTTATATTAAAAAAAAATCCTTAGCTTTGATTACTGTGCTAGGTTTATAACTGACTAGTTTTTTGTGCACTTATGCTTTTTGTTACCTTGTGTTGTTGAAATTGCTTCCATTGTTTTCCTCACTTGTAAGTCGCTTTGGATAAAAGTGTCTGCTAAATGACTAAATGTAAATGTACTTCCTACTGAACTTTGGTACAGTCAGTGCAATTGAAATATGAACCTAAATAGACCACAGAAGTCTGGTCTAAACAAGTCCAATCAGGAGTGTCATAAATTGTTGGCAAGTACGTCATATGACCCTCAGTCATGCTTCTATATTGTTTTAAAAGAGAGCAGGTTGACGACTTTTCCAAAGAAAAGTCATACAGTCTTTTGTAACAGAGCTGTCATTGACTTTAACGGGTCACACCCCAAACTAGGGCTGCACAAGATCAGAGAAATGTGCAATGTGCGATAACTAGGTTTGAATATTGGGATAATTATATGTCCTGCAATATCCCCTTCTGTACCATCTTCCTCTGGGATAGAGCTAATTAAACCCAAAGACTAAACCACAACTTTTTGAACTTTTTATTTGATAAGTCGATAATTTTAACAGTGTGAATATCTGTCAGATGAAAGGATATTGTATTTCTTGAACACCCAAGAGGCGCAGATCAAGCAAGTGGACCTGTCCTTATTCTTCAACAGGTTGTAGAAAAGTCATTACAGAGTGGTTGAGAATAATTAGGGTGGCCTTACAGGAATGTACAATGTTTGCGGTGTCGGAGGAAATGCACCAAAACACCAATATATCTGCCACATTTGTGTATTTATACAAAATATCCATGTGCGTTTATATTTCTGTAGTACATCACACTATAAGCAGTTAATTATGTTTTTCTTTTTTTATAATTTTTTTTACTAAATGCCTTCATTGTTCAAACTGGACAGCTTATGTTTTTTTCTGTGTTGCGGGTTGAGCACAAAAGGGACACATGATCTGATTGAGATGTGATTTTGAGAGAAATTTCCAACATCACTGAAAGGAAAAAAGGGCCTTTTTTATTACATTACAGGAATAAGAACATAATATGTCATAATGCATTACAGACATATAGAAAGTTCTAAAAAAGTATTACATGTCGTGCATTTTAGTACCACAATCTGAAATGTATAAGATGGAAACAAAGCTTAAAAGAGATGCATTCCTGCTCGGTAGGAAATGTGCTAGCTCATTACATGTTAGCGCCTCTTGCCTTCATCAGCACGTCTGTTCAAAGCCCAGTTGAGCTGCAGAACGAGAGAGGTGTTTGCAAAAGTGATAATAACTCAGTCAATCCTCTTCAGATGTTCATACTGCGAGGAAACAACGGGCACAAAACTCCTTCTCGACGACATCCAGAGCGAGTTAGAGCCACAGATTAATTCATTTAATCAAGCGCTAATGTGGAGATGCTTATTAGACTGGGTCCTGTGCTGCCTCTGCTCACCCTCGCTGTGAAATTACACGGAGAGCAACTTATGGCAGTTAGGTAGGCTCGTCTTCTTGGTGTAATGGAGTCTTGTGTCCATGGGGAAATCAAGGACAGCCTACAGAACTGGTTCAGCCTGACCTCCTAGCACAGGCTTGGAAATCGGACCACTCTGATCAGTTCAGTCACCACACACCTTACAAGAACTCTGACAAAATCAGACCTTTTAAAATGGCCCTAAACACGTTAGTCCAGTTGTAAATGCAGCATTTTTAATCATCCTTAGTTATTGTAACAGGCCCAGATTATATAATGCATAGATTCAGCTTAATCACACAATGGTTGAACGCAACGCACTGCACATGCCTTTACATTTCCCTTCACAAAGTGAAGAAACAAAGTGACAAACAATTAACCAATGAGAAAAAATGTACTTAAAGCAGGGGCCACGAACTCCTGAATTACAAGATTAACTCCACGGTACAGTATTTATTGTGTTACTGTGTATTGCTGTAATATCCAATCCAACTTTATTTATAAAGCACCTTAAAACAACACAGATGACCAAAGTGCTGAACACAAACTTTATAAATAAAAAAAAAAACAGGAAGAGGCTCAGACTTAATTATACATTATATATTAATTTTGACTTAGACTCCACAAAATGAACTAACCTTCTAAATCCTCTGGTGTCTGCTACAAAAAAAATAACCATAAGTTCTTAGCTTAAACTCTTGATCTATTCTGAGGTAGTTGTAGAGACTTTCTTTACTTTACTGGTCTAACTAGACCTTTATCTGACACCTTCTCAAAACTTTTCAAAGTGACATTTGAGTAGTTTTTCCTCACCTCTGTGTTTATGTTCTGTTTGACAGTGCTCCTCACATCGGCCACATCCGCCATGTGTGCTGAGTGTGAAGCATGATGGGTACTGATATCACAGTATTGTCTATAAGGTTAGAGCCCTACATTTAATGTATAAAAGGGCAGTAGCTCAGTGGGTAGAGCGGTCGTCCTTTGACTGGCGGGTGGGCTGTTCAATCCCCGCTCAAAACGTCCCATAACATCCCTCACATACTGTTGTTGTGCCAGGTGCTATATATATATATATATATATATATATATATATATATATATATATATATATATATATAAAAGTCATGTGTTTAAAATGTTTAAAAATAATTATACAAGCTTTGCTTTCCAAAAAGCTGTAAGTACATGCTGAAGTTAACTGGCCACTACTTACATCTATGCTGTGTCAAGACTGGGTTCTTTTGAGTTGTACACACCACACAAGCTCATCACACAACAGTCTTAGGGTTTTATTTATTCACAATTTTATTAAATTTTATATATATATATATATATATATATATATATATATATATATATATATATATATATATTAGTAAAATAATCCCTTGAGCTGAATCTTCTCATTTTTGAGAGGATAAGATATGAACCGCTGCACTGATTTAGTGTAAAATAGGCTTCCGATTAAGCTACTATGGCACTGACAAAATTTAAAGGTCAATGGGAAAAAAGCATAGCATATTTTTTAGGACAGGTGCATCCTGCACACCATCTAACATGAATAGTGAGATTCTAATAAGATTCAAACAGAAAGGCTTGTAATGAGCTATTCACTTTGTTATTTTCACACTAGCATTGTTATTACATAAAGCTATTTGTTGACATGTTAGCACAAGTCATATTCAATATTAGCTATGTTTTTAAAGAAGGCTGAAGGCTAATAAATACCAAGTCTATATCATAATACAGTATAAGCCTGAGAGGAGCTTTGCCGACTTAATAATTGGATTTTCTGCCCTGCGTGTGAACGCAGACAAGTACAGAGTCCCTTAAAATAGTCTAATTGAGCTATAGGCGTAGTCCCTATAATCTTGATATTTAAAGCGAAGTACAGTCACTGAAGTGCACTTTTTCATAAGACTTTTGAATTCATGGTGGACACCAACTCTTGGTGTCCAATTTATACAGTATATCAATAAAAAAGGTTAAAGCAAAATTATCTGGACTTAGTTTTGAAGGTGACAACGTTTTATCTCTAATTCCAGGAGACATTTTCAATTCTGATCTCAATTGGTAAGAGAGCTGAACTTATATCTCTAGAGGGAGAGGTTTAACCTGAAACCAAACCTGATAGACCAGGCTGTTCTGGTCTCACAGTCGTTAGCCATGAAAGAACAGTGTGACTCCTGATGTGGGAGTTGTTAAAGGCTCAGGAAAGTTGTTAGTGACACTGTTCCATTCAGATATTGTTGTTGTTCTAGAGTGAAACCGTTTTGATTTAGGTTTCAAAACCATCTGGCCTCTCTGTCCAAAATTCAG
Organism: Neodontobutis hainanensis; assembly: GCA_024349245.1. Lineage (NCBI taxonomy): Eukaryota > Metazoa > Chordata > Actinopteri > Gobiiformes > Odontobutidae > Neodontobutis > Neodontobutis hainanensis. Next base: position 17,576 of record JALDNG010001080.1, on the reverse strand, counting down.
ACATTGCCGCCACATACTTAAAAACTAGCTACAAACTTAATTTGTATGTACCTAAAGTGTACATAAATACCAGTTTCTGTCCATCAATGTATAAGTCCAATATACCCTTATTGCCATTCCACTGCCAGATACAAATAATGCTATATGAACCTGAACTAATGCTTGTTATTTTCTGATGTCAAAGCTTAGACCTGGGTTTTTCCATTAATTCGTGTTGACCTTAAAAAAAAAATTTTTTTTTTTTTTTATTTTTTTCAAAATGGCACATTCCCATATGACTTTCATTCAAGGTCACTTTGACATTTTCTCTTAATGTTGGCGAGAGGAGGGGCTGGGATCTATGAAGATAGGTAGGTAGGTACAGACATTTATTTATTTTTTGACCATTTTCAAACAATTAAACTAAAGCCAATAATCTGTTGTAAATTTACATACAGGGGTCATCAACACAAACATAATGAGGAATTGTACCCACAATGAACAGGGTACAACTAGAATACCACTTTTAGGAATTAATGTGCTCAGTCCGAACACCTCAAGACAATGTTCAATAAGTGCTTTCCTAAATTCTATTCTTTAACATGTGAATGTAAAGTTAAGACGGTCAAGGTCATGAAGGAGATAAGAAGTTCCTTTAAGACCTTGGATAAGAGAATGACGAGTGTTTAAAGAATCAGGAAAAACCTCTCCTGAAATTCTTCAAGTGCAAACAGTGGTGTTATATTGATGCACCACTGTTTCATAAAAACAAGATCCTAAAATGGACAAGTGCTATCTTGCGAAAAGACCACAACCTTAGGTAGAGACGAGGCAATCAGTTTTTCACTCCAGTAATACTTATATATGTGTACATATTGTGTTTTTGTGAAAAACCACACTGTTGGATTTGCAGCTTTTGTGACATGGAGAAATGATAGACAAAGCTAAAACATCTTGCATTTCATGTTTCATTTGAGATATAAATACATTAAATGATATGATAAAGCAGTGTTTTGTTTGGTGTATTGCAATTGCATTGTGTCAAATTACACTGGAAGAGGTCCTGGTAAACTTTCAAAACGAATGCACAGTTTGTGGTGAAGGAGACAGAATGAAAGAGAGGTTATAAATGAAAGTAGAATAAAATGCTACTTTTTCATCCAGTAGAAAACTGTGGTCTTGGTCGATTTTATTTAATTTTTTTATCTTGATACCTATATGTTTGGAGACTGATGATAAAGACTTCTTCAAACTGGTCTACTCACTAACTCACTTTATCAAAAAACTCTAACATGTTTGTTTATTTGTGTCCCTGCAGTGCCTTTCCGTGAGGCCCCAGCCTATTCCAAACGCCGCCGGGGTCCAACGTCCGGCAGTGGGAACGGCCAGTCCCCGTCCACACTCTCAGCCCCCCGGGTCTTGCTGCGCTCCAACAGCGACAACAACCTAGCCGTCAGTCAGTACCAGCAGGGCTCCCCCGGTAACTGGGCCCCTCAGCAGCAGCACCAGGGCCCGCCCCACTCCCCCAGGGGCCCCCAGTCTGGCTCTTCTGCATTGCACCGCAGCCTATCACCCCAGCTGCTCCAGCAGATGCCCAGCGGCAGTCCCAATGGAAACGTGGTGGTCCGGACCATGGGGAGGGGGCACGGCCGCTCACCCTCCTCAGCCGGCTGGGGGACGAAGCCCGACGAGGGGTCCCCTCACAGAGACACCCCAGGTACGGCTCAATGCATAATCACAACACACATTAGAGGAGAGGCTATGGATAATTTGTGAATTATAAAACAACATTATCACCCCCTCCTGGGTCTTAATAGCATGATGCAAATACATCCTCAGTTCATCAACAGTTAATTTATTTCACAAGATCAATATTTATTTATTTAACAGCTGAAAAAGACCCTGTCAGGAACATCCAAGCATGTAGATCCATCTTTAGCAGCAATATTTTAAAGTAATGGTTTCCCATGTAGATTTATCAGTCTCCAACAGCTTTGTGCAGTCATTTTAGTTTAGATTTCTTTACAATATTTCTTTAATTAATTTGTGTTTTCACACTTTCCCTAATGCACAGCACTCTTAAGGGTTCCATCACAACACTAAATTTGGGTTGAGGACAGGATTTTGACTAAGCCAATCCAAAACCTTGACTGTAAATTTACATATTGAGCTTGTTGACACCACATTGCACTTTTCTTTTCTTAAAACAACACTTTTAAGGATGGATACTAACTAATTAGCTTAATGCAAAGTTGCACTGGGCTGTCACCTTGAAATTGTTGTGTATTTAAGTTGTGTTGTAAATTTGTGTGATGAATTGCAAGAGGATTATACAAATTATTAGATTAACATTAATGGTTTATTTTTAGGGTTGTTGCTGGTTTGCTGGCAGCTAACCCAATTGGTGGGAAGTGTATTCTCTTAATAAAAACTGTTTTTCCTGGTAAAATACAACTCTATAAATGGCAGAAACAACAGTTGTGGTGTTTGAATGCAAGGGGCAGAGTCTCAATAAACCCAGAAATCAGGACACAGGAGAATCCTCTTGTGTATCGTGCAGAACTAAAAATAGTTAAATGGTCAGGGACATTTAAACTGCAGGCAAACAGAAACATGGAAGAGGGGGTTATGGGGAAAAAGAAATAGGCCCAAGTCTGGATCTAACCCTGCCTTTTTTATATATTGGACCAGACATATATTGGACCATGTACATCATCTTTTCTTTAATGTGGTATTAGGATTATTAAGACTTGTACTTCCTTTTAATGCTTGTGTAGCACAATATTTCTCATTTCTTTACTTGAGAACTATATTTTTGCATGTAGCTCTCAGCCAATCACACCTCACAGAAGAACAGAAAGTACAGTATGACAGAAGGTGAGTATTTACACCCAGAACTACTTGACAACATTTGTAACACTTTGCAGACAATACGTAAAGTAAATTAATTATAAATTAATTATTAATTTTTAATTAAAGAAATTAAAATGTGATTTCTACTTAAATATCATAAGTAGTCACAGAGTAAATTTATAGCATTAAATTCCCTTTTCTCTTTTGGTCAAATGAGCTATGCTGTATTTTTTACATTTCTGCTTCTTGTTGATGATTGTTTCTTGAGTGTTTCTATCATTTAGTATCTGGATCTTAAACTGATATATGCTACATTAGAAAGTGAATCAATTTTATGAGACTTACATTATTTTATTGTCAGTTATGTCAAATTCCTGTGCCCCCAATTAATTTGGAATATACACCATCACATATGTGGAGTATGGATGTGAAGAAGTGATTGACAGTTGTAAATGTCCCATTGCTGCAGTCCTCAATCAAACAAACCATTTAGCCATCTGTATGTAGGACAGAAATAAAATCTATAGGAGGGCTGTTGGCTTAAATTCCTCAGCGTTAGATCTTACTTTTCTATTGCTCACTATTAAACTTGAAGTACTATCAGCCATATGAATCAGTAAGAATTTGAAGGTAAATTTAGAAATGTTGCAAACAATAATACAAGTTTTTTGGTATAGAATGCCCAAAGACACCACATGGAGTTACACACGGATGGCTTTAGTATCTCCTTTTTTCATCAAAGACTTTTAGGATTTACTAACACTATGAAGACCATTCTATTCCCAGGCCTAAAACGCCCCGAAAGTCTAGTTTAGATGTGTTTAGGGAGTGCTCCCTTCCACCCTTGAGTATGGAATACCTTGGAGCTTCAGCACAGTTGGAGGAGGTGAATCTGCTCACGCACTTGCTCAAGTATGAGCCGATACATGACGTAATAGATGTGAACGTTTGTCTCACTCCTTGTACATATTCCAGAAATGCAAAGGAGGACTGTGTCTCACTTACGCGACTCAAAACAAACACTGCTGGGCTAATATTGTAACATTTCGTGCTTCTTGTAAAAAAAAAAGGCGCGTACACCATAACGGATATTAAATCAAGATCTAATTAGGACGGGGGTAAACAGCACATCATGATGGTGTAGGACTCTATTGTCATCCAACCTGATGGTGAAAATGGGCCCCGGCATGGATTGTTTCTGTATGTGTGAGTGCATGTCAATGACCCCCGGAGACCCATGCATGGGCCTAAGACGGCTCAAATGGCCCTAGTGTACGTGTACCATTAAACTCTAATATACCTGAAGAGAAGAGTAAAACATTTTCATTGCACTGTACTTTGTTTTGGCACTTGGTGCAAACACAAGGCAAGAAGGAGGAAAAACTTAAGAATATAGGAAGGAGGTAAGTAGGGTTGTGACTCTTTAACGGAAACAATATCCAACTTAATCTAAGATGGAAATAGGTTGCTCAACACACACGTTTACAATTAATTACTTTATTAAGTGGTCTGCAATGGCATGTGATGTTGTTGCTTAACATAATTAGCAAATGCTTGAAAGAGCAAACCGGATAAAATGTATGCTTTTAAAAGATGCCCAACCGTCTAAGAAACACTATCAAGTTCTAAGATATTTGTAGCTTTCTTTGGATATACACTTGTGTAAAAAAAAAATGCCAGTTTTAATTTTCTTCCACAAAAAAATCCCGTTGAGTTGAACAGTAGATTAAGTGTAAGCATATTTATCCTGTGACAGTGTAATGCCTGCTGCCGACTGTACACATTCCCGTACTGTACATAAGCCCCCTCCCCACGACGCTTTGAGGATGATGCCTTCCTCTGGGAAACGTGCCATCAAAGAGACTCAGGCTTCCCACTGTCACCACAGCAACCGTTGCTACAGCAGCTTCCTGTCACACTGCACATTGGTATTTATGCAAGTTTGTATCCACGCCAATTACTCCTGCTTCGTACACATCATTTTGTCTAGACGTCATCACCAACTCATGAGCGTAACCATAAGAGCTCATAAGTGTAATCATAAATTTTCCAAAATGGCAACACTTTTTAATAAGTACACACTATAAAACATTAGTCAAGTATTAGTTAAGTGTTGGTAACAACTTAAAGGTGTTACAGAGGAAGTTTTTTTCTTTATGAATTTTTGCAATATTATTTGAAACTGCCTTTCTAACTGATAACAGACTATTTATTAGGTGCACTAAAACAAAAAATGTTAATAATCTGTGAACGAGGTGGAGCCTTAAAAACATCAGCCAATGGTTGGTGTAATCAACACGGCAACCATTGGCCCTCTGGCTTGTCAATCGCTGTTACTTCATGTGTTACTTTATGCACACGTTCCAGATGCTGCACATGCATAGACAATGTGTTTATGTTGCTCCGGTGCTATCTCCGGCTTTCATTCATTGCTGCTCCGCCGGTCTGACCACCAAGTTTCAAATGACTGAGAAACAACCTGAAGCAGGTAGTGGCAAAAGAAAATCAAAGTGGCAAAGAAGTGTTGATTCTTTTTCAAAATTGTGTGCTCTGAAAACACAGAAAGGGCTTTCTACTGAAGTGTCCGTTGCCAAATTTCTGCTGGATAGGTAACTCTTGTTCATACCACTATTAACTACAGCATTACCAAACTGCCTGTTCGTATCTTTCCTAAATTCCATTAGATTGCATTAGATTTAGGAGGCATTCAATATATGCGCTCATTTGAAAAACTCACTAATAGTCACTGAAAACATCATCCTTAACAACTTAAATGTTTCATTTACAAAGGATTACTCCTACATTAATAAACACCATTAAGTTATAAACTTTGTTATTAATGTTTTACTCTTGAACATAGTTATATAAACATGACAGTACAGCATCTATTCATTCATTACTTTCATTCATTCGTTCATTACGTGCTTCATTGTTAATTACATGTTTATTAATGCTTCACTATGGTTTCATTATAAGTGTTATCCCAAAATGTTTTAGATTTGAATGTAATGCCTTTTTATTCCTGTCATTCTTTTAGCTAATAGCTGATAGCTATAACTATACTGTATAGATAAGGATTAATGTATAGATGTAAGGTGGATAATGTTGATATGCCATAACAAAACAAGGGGTTAGGCATGTAAATAAATTACACAGTTACATTTAACTTTAAATGATGAGGGCCTATAGGTCCGTCCACAAGTGATGTCATCAGAAACTGTGCACGTCTTTCGTTAAGGGGAGGTTCTGAGTTTTCTATTCATTTTAACAAGAAAGCAGACAAAAACTGTTAAATGAAACATTTTAGACATTTAGACAACAAACTGGATGGCTGTTGTGAATAGCCTATGGGTGATGAGATCGAGCAACATGCAACAAACTTAAGGAGACATGTATGATTCAGCATTAGGGTGACCACCTGCTATTAAGCCCAAGGGGGGACAAGGGGTATGTTTCTGAGGGACAATGTGGGACACTGCCTGGCGCGGCGGTGCCCCCACCCCACGGGCAGACTCACTGATTGTGGTTTACCCATTTCTAGCACATAGCACCTTACATGGTCTCTTATTATTGCCCTATTCCCTAAACATGTATAATACCTGATGTATGCTCATGAATAGGCCAACCAAAGTGTTTTCTTAACATAATATTTTGAACATTCAATGAAGTGACAGATGCACTTCCACTTACAATTTACTTTTATTTTTCATTACAATATATTCACTTTAAATCAATTATAATATAAAATTATAGGATTAACAGGACTTGTAGTTGCTCAACCCCACAGGAACAGTTTAAAAAAAAAGTCTTAACTCACAACTCCAGAGGCTTACGGAACGAGAAGGAAGGATGGTGAACTTGCAAGGCAGGCACAGGAAAAAAACTTTGGGGACACCTTTAGGACTAAAACCTTTTCACCAGCATCTGAATCAAATAAGGAAGAAAGATAAGAGACCGATTTAAAGCAACATTCATTTTTATGATAAGCTTCCAAATGTTTTTTCAGTATAGACAGAGGAGTGCAAACCCATCACCATCACAAGGTGACAACAATGCAAAAAGGTGCCAAGATACAATCCGATGCAAAACAATGACATATTTTGACCTAAAAGGCTACCGTTTTCTAAAAGTGACACATTTGCCCCCCTGTAGACAGTCCACCAATGTTCAAAATCAATCAAACTTCATTTTAGACAAATGGGGTTTTACATAACTAGGTTTCTTACCTTCAGGTTTCTTCTTGAACTTGTATTCCGTGCTTCAGACTCCATTTTTCAAATTGCAAAGCGGCATCTAAAAGTTCACTGCCAGCGTGTCTGGTATGCACGTGCGTGCGCTGTCATGGCAACAACGAAAGAGTTGGGGTGGGTGTGGAAACAGCGTGCTGAACTGTCGAGTAATGTTCATGTGGCTGCCTGGGGCTCGATGGTATAGAGCAGCGGTCATAGACATACATAAGAAAGGCTAGATGTCTCACGGCGCAGTCTCCGACGGCATCACCGGCGGCCATCTTGAAACAGGCAAGCTTCCTATCGGACTCCATGGTACCTGATGTAAGGTGAGTGATCTGCACGAACATAAATACTTTTATCTCGCTGAAATCTTGACGGATTTACAAAATGTTTGATTTCTTACAAAGCGTTAATAATGTGGCTATAATTCTGGATGCGTGAACATGTTGAAATTGCAGCTTTTCTTTTGAAAGACGACTTTATCGTGCAGCATAGTTGTGTATCACGCCTAACGTTACCTGTGCAAGTTATCAAGGCTGAGACCACCATCGAGCTGTTCAGTTATAGTTTTACTGACACCAATAACGATTTTATGACAACTATTTTTTTATCTATATTACAGTCATTGTGAATGTGGTTGTAGTTATTAGCTGGCTTTGAGTGAGACCTAACGTTAGTAGTTACAGGTTAGCTGCTACCCAGCAATTTTACATCAGTGGGAGAGGCAGAATTGCTCTTTCTTTTCAATATAACTTAAGTTGCACATGATTTCCAATCGGTTTGGTTTGTTAAAAACATCTTATTATTTTTATTTTTTGTAAAATGTGTTTTCTGAAGACATGCACATTAACCCTAACCCTAAGACATACACAGTACCTGGAAGTGTCACAAACCATTTTGAGTATATAGAAAAATGCCTGTATTTGTATCTGTTTGCCGAATTTATCACCACTGATACAGTCTGAACTGTATGATAATGTCATGCAACTTAATTTATACGGAAAGATCATTCAGGGGTGGCTAGTTCTAGTTTTTTTTTTTTTTAAGCATAAAACATTTTTAAAGCATGTAGTGAATATCTGTGTACTATACTCCATATATCTTTTTTTTGTTTTAAGGTGGCTGGAATAACAACCCTAATGCCAGTTCAAGTACATCTTCAGGAAGCTGATGGCCCGGTGTGGGGTTGGTAAACCATGCAGAGGCAATGTGACAGCACAGGATGACACAGAGTCCCTCCCAGCTGTCATTGTCACCTCTACAAGCCTGTCAGCTGTAGATATGTCCTCTGCAACAAATAAATAAATAGACTTTTGTGTAATTATTCCATATTTTGTGTAGTAATTCTATATCAGAACCCCTGATATACAATCCAAATAGTCTACAAGAAACTTCAGAGTGTTACCAAGAGGTTACCACACAGTAAGCCTTTATTATGTAGCCTATGTCTATGTTTTGGGTAACCAAAAGTCCTATGGGGAGTTTCGATAGGGCATTTTACAAAACGCATGAGCATACCTTGGCAAATCAATGGTCTAAAGTACTCATATTTCATTCTATATTGATCTGCTTTTGTACACAGCTTTACAAGACCTGGTGCTTGGGCTCAGTTGTGTTTCTAAAGTCATATCAAGAGACCTAGAAGCTGAAATGTGGTCAGTTGAGATGCTTGTTATCCAACAGAAAGAAAAACAATATTCTAGCCTCTATAACTCTGTGCAAGTACTTCACTTAATTATTCTGATTGTTTCCTAAGAAACTACAGGGTCTCAGTTTTCTAAAGAGGTCAGGCATTTGATGGTAGGCAAAAATAGCTGGGAACAGTGATCTCTGAAGTAGGCGCAGTGCAATGTCAAGGGGAAAAGCCTAGTAAATGGCCCAATCCTCAAGAAGTTAAAATAAACGTAATAATTCAAATTATCTTATTATAATATTAACATTATAAAAGTGTGTGTGTGTGTGTGTGTGTATATATATATATTCATTCATTCCTTGGCGTGTGTATATTCATTGCATCTCTATGTTCTGTTCAATGTTATTTTCATATGGAAGTCCATGGTTATAATTATTCATAAGTATGCAGTGTCATAAGTATATCTCTGACGTTTATAACAAACTAGACTGTTTAAAAATCGGTAGAAAATTTAGCAAGTTATGGTTATTTAAAAAGTACATGCACCATTAAAACACAATGTTACGAGTGAGCAAGCTGCCTGTGACAAGATGGCCGCCAGTTGCGGACGTCGACCTCCATTGGCCGACAGCGCGGACGAGACATCTAGCCTTTCTTATGTATGTCTATGGCAGCGGTCCTCAACCTTTTATGCGCCACGGACCAGTTCAATGTCAGACAATATTTTCACGGACCGGCCTTTAAAGTGTGGCGGATAAATACACAAAATAAAATCAGACAAGCTATAAGAACTGTAATATTTTCTAAATATACTAATACACGTGCAGATTATTAAGCAGTTTTGAAGGCTTCATTGCCTCATTAGAGCCGGCCGCCGCATATGCAGAATCACCTGTCTATAAATTTATATTTTAAGTAGGACTCTTGGTATTGTCTGTTAAATGTCACTTACTTTCTCTTGGAATTAGTATGCTCTTCTTCTGTCTCCTCACTGGGTCTTTTCTCCTTTTGAGAAGAAACTTTACAAAGACTAACGTTAGCTTTGGGGTTTCACTTTAGCGGCTACGTATCACGTGACCGGGACAAGCGTCAAGAGTGAGTCGAGGAATGTAATAGAGGGAATCCGGTCATTTTTCAAAATAAAACATTATTCAGGCTCAAATAATATATAAAACGGAAATAATGTAAGTTGTTTATTTATTCTCTGCGGCCCGGTACCAAATTACCCACGGACCGGTCTGCGGTCCGGGGGTTAGGGACCGCTGGTATAGACTTTTTTTGGAGCAAGACCTGATTATGCGTGACACGGTCTCAAATTGCGGGACGCGTAAATTCGGCTTCAAACGCTGTGCAAGCACGCGCTACGCGGGACGGGTGGTCACCCTATTCAGCATTCTAGCTAAAATTGAAGTATTAGATTTGTTACCCACCATGCAGGAAAAGTTAGCCCAATAAAAACTGAGCCACTTCTTCCTATTGTCTTTCATGATATATATTTATGAGCTTTGGTGTATAAACCCAGAGTGTACATCAGAAGTACTCCATGTATTTGTGCTTTTCTGGCATAACAAATTATCAAGCGATATAAATAAATTGAAAACTATTTCAGCAACTTTTGTCATGTAGCCTTTAGCTTATGCACTAACTGCACACTGTGAAACTTTTATCTAGTACCACTGCATAATTTTAAATTCTAAAAATATACGTTCTTGTATTGATTTAATGATTCTTGGTCAGATGATTGGTAGAATCGTACCTCAGAGGACCCTACCAGAGTTGTATTTATACAAAATACACTAATATGACCCTACCGTTTCTTTTTTTCTTTCCGAACTTAGCGGTTTTGGATAGTTTCCTAACAAAAATACAGACAGCCGTAGAGGGATCTGCACCCCCTAGTGGCTGGTTACATAGAGTATCTTTTAATAAAACTGCTAAATATCGAGACATTTGCAATTGTTCTCTCTTGTTACACTGATATTAAACACATAAAGTATATTGGTTTGTTTGATTTGTTTGATCTTGTTTATGCACAATTTGTGATTTTCAGTGTTGAAGGCTAATTTGGCTATGTCCAGCTTAACTTAAAAACCTAAAACACTAAAAGGTTGTATCCTCCCTGTTTAAAGTCCAAAAACCTTCAACATGTTTCAGAAATGATTAAATCAAGCAGTGTTGCTTTGACTTCAATTTTATTTTCCATTCATTACTACAGTACACTATTTTTTTCATTAGTCTATATAGACTGTATGAGAGCTCAAAATCATCTCAGTTCATTTTTCAAGAGCAACTTTGAAAGTTCCTTTTTGAATAACACTACACGGAGACGCCTGAGTGTAACTTGGAAGGTTTTAGGACCTGTGCTTCCACATCGAAGGAAGCGCAGATGTGATTAGCACACATCTCCCAAGTCTACATTAAGTTCAAATGCACATCATCATCAGAGACACAGACCTTATAGGGCTTATTAGGTAAAGTAACGCACAGCTTCAGAGTTATGCAAAAATACATCAAGGCTTTAGCATTTTTGGCTCCATCTGCTGCTAATGGTAGGTGCAGCCTACATTGTAGAATATTGACTGTTGAAAAAAAAGTTTGAGTAAAAGGCACCTTTTAAGAATACAATATAGTTTAGTGATCTTTACTTGTACATTCATATAAGTGCATGAAAAATACCATTTCCATTGCTTTTGCAGTGAGCTTGAATCTTTATGACAACACTGCAAAAGGGTCTGTCCTAAACTCTGGCTTCATGAATATCACGTCAAAAACACTAACAGGAGATGCACTTCCACCACGATCTAGATAACACACACTTCTTTTGTCTTCTGTCCACTCCTTTTGTCTTTTTTTCTTTTTTGTGGATGTGGAGATGGAGATGTTTGTTCCAATTAAAACACATGGTCTCTGTCCCTTGCTCTTCCTCCGGCTCCTCATCCTCCCATCCCCCATGATCACTGGCAGATGGACGCATTTGAAATCACAGTGTTGCACCAACACTAGTCACACGATGAATCTGTCCAACACTCGGCAGAATGCACTGAACATGGTGCACCTACATTTTAAAACATGGAGCTCGGTCTCCCAAAACAAATGTCCAGTGTTTGCAGACACATACAGGCATCAAACTACAATGTCCAAGAGGAAAACATGTTCACATACATATGAGATAGATAACATAGCAAATGCAGATATTTAGTGCACATACCTCATAAACTAATGTACATATAGTATCTAGTATAGTAGGCATTAACAGAACTTTGTGATTTGGTGAGGTTTTATATTGTACCAGCCTTTTGATTATGGCTAGAAAAAGGGACATACCACAGGGTGGGCTAATATTTTTTCCCAAGGGCCATTAGAACCTAGGACTCTTGTGGAGGGCCTGGCCATTACATTGAAAAGTAATTGTTATTAGCTGTACTATTGCTGACACTAATTTGCAAAAAGACTTAAAAATAAAAGTTGTATTATGTACACTCTGTGATTAAGATCTTTTTTTAACACAAGCCTCACGAGGGCTGGACGAGGGACCGGGCATAAAATGCCCAGGTCTGACCTAAACCATATGCCAGGGTCTGACCCGCAGCCAAACATTTCTTGCCCAACAGATGATTTTGATTTTAATGTTTATACTATTTATGCCAAACTGCATATGACTTTGGCACACATGTACTTTGATTCTGAACCGCACCTGTCTGAACTGCTGCCATCATGTGTTGTCTGACCACCAGCAAAGTCTGACACATTTATAGCAATATTTCTGAATAGGTGAAGCTTGTGTGTGTCTGAGTCCGTAAATAATCCACAACAAACAGTGGATGATTGTGGATGAGCACTGCATTAACATCAAACAGTAAATAAACAGGTCTGTATAAAGTTACACTACAGAGCAAAGAATGAATGCACAAAATTGACTTTGTTAAAGCAGATTCATTATTAGTTTTCTAAGTCCTCACAATGGTTGATTGAGTTGTAGTGGTGTGTTTGAAACGCACACTATCCTCCTCTGTCGTATCTAAGCTGAAAACAGCACTTGCAAGTTGAGCTGCCACCGACCCGACGCAAGTCTTGGGTCATGTTCAAGTTCATGTGAGAGTGACAAATTGCTTTACGGTAGATCAATATACACCTAGCAACCTCCTGTGATGATGAGCATATGATCTCTCCAAAATGGCTTACATTTTATTTCATCATCAGTCATAGCGGAGCAACCAAAAAAACAATACACATACAAGGCGGTCATGCCTTCTCCAATCACCATACACTCACACACATTCATTTACCAGAGCTGTGACACTGGAGGCAAGGTGGATTAAGTGTCTGCCCAAGGTCAATCGCTCTGCCATTGAGCCCCTTATATTTAGGTTGTGTTCTGAATAAATGTTCTAAGATATGAGAGCCTGCAGCTCTCTAAGCACAAGGGGTTAGTTTTGTTGTTTTATTTCTAGAACCAGTCGAAATGCCATCCATCTATCCATGTTCTCCCGCTTATCCAGGGCCGGGTCGTGGGGGCAGCAGTCTAAACAGAGACACCCAGACTTCCCTTTCTCAAGACACTTCCTCCAGCTCTTCCGAGAATTACTGAGGTGTTCCCAGGCCAGCTGAGATACATAGTACTCCAGCGTGTCCTAGTTCGTCCCCAGGGCCTCCTCCTGGGGCCTCATTATTGTGGACAGTGTATCTGAAATTGTATCATGTGGTACCATGTGATTCCCTATTCACTGTTTGAGCATAAATGGTGCATTAGGCTAACTTGGAACTTTGTGAGGAAAATTCTCAACAATATTATGGACAGAAGCATGAAAGGGCCCTTTGAATCTGGTTACTGGCCCATGCCTTACTTCTGGTAACATGAAAAGGTAGACATCCTACATGTTTTGGCGATAGAAAGAGTTTGAAGCTTACCAGAAACATTATGAAATTTTTGGTGTGTGTTCTGAAAGATGAGGCAGGGGGAAATGAGCAGTTTACAGCAAGTGTGGAGGAAGACAAGTGATGGAAAGATGAAAAGACAGGCAGCCAACGGGGGAGGTCCAGGTCTGCTGACATATCTAAACAACATCTCAGTCAAACAACGCTAACACAGACGCCGCTTTGGCTTTTGACACGGGGGTTGTTATTGGGAACGTCACAACATGTTCACAGTATTTTCATGTCAGGCACTTTACTGTCCTCGAAGCTACAACAATGTGAATTTTTTTTTGTCAGGACCAAGTCATGACTGAGACCATTGCATGATACATTGACAGGGATCCAAGGGAACAATTATTAAATCCAAACACTAGACCAAGTTCTATCTTAGACCAAGTCAAAACTAATGGAGTAAATCACTGAATCACACAGTCCTTAACAAAAAGCTGGTCTCCCTTAGAACGGGGGTCCCCAATCTTTTTTTTACCACGGACCAGTTACGTGTCAACCATAATGTAGACCTCGGAGTGGTGGAGAGAGAGACAAGGGTCTTGTTTTAGTTGCTGTTACAGCAGAAAACCCGGCTTCACAAAGATAAACGTTAGAAATGTAAACAAGGTGCGTTCAGTGCTTTTGTAGCGATCTCAGGATAGCGTCAGACTGAAGCTATCCCGCAATTATCTCCTTGTTAAATGTTGCGTGAAAACATTGCCAATATTTTTTCTGCATTTCACATCCCTTCCCTATTTCTACCCCTTCTTTCTCTGTTTCTCTGGGTAGGCAAACGTAGCCAGCCCTGGAATATGCCACCCATGTAACTTGTCATTTCTTGTACAAGCATTAAAAATGGGGTGTGTAATTTAAACAGCTTTGATTAAGGAAGTCTGTTTCGACTCAAAGACTTACTATGTTAAATTAGGTTTAATAAGTCACGCCTGTATTCTATAAAATACCCATTTCTTCCTCATGTTCATAAATCTTGTTTGTACATATTTGTATTTGCTCAGATGTAGAGCTATTCAAATATGCTGTTTGCTCTAAATGAGATTTGGCAGCTCGAAGTCGGATGGGAGCTCATGTGTTCTCCTTCAGTGCTCGAGGTTGGTTGGCTCCCACCCGCTGCCCTTTAAATCCTCTTGGTTTTTTTCATCTTTGACCAGCCCTGGCACCTCCACCCACCCTTGCGCTCTGATGACAGTCGGAGTGGTGCATCCTCGAGCTCCACTTGACATCATTTGTGCGACAGAAACATGCGTGTGCTCCGAGTGGGCCCACACACACTTTGACAGCTGTCAGTCAGCCCCGGGGCGTCATGGCAACAGCCTCCCGTCGAGATGTGTCAAGATGTGCCTCAAATGAGCTCCTTTTACACTGTAAAAAATGGTCAAGTTTTGCCTGTGGTTTCTGGAGTTGTGGGGTTTGCACTGTAAAATATAAGGGACATATATAAATACATTATAGTACAGTACATTACTATTTGTACTGAAATAGTAACAATAATTGGTTACTATTAGTCTTGTTTAATCTCAGAGGTCCGTGAGTTTGAGGAGGTTTCACAACTCCGCTGTTTGGTCTGGACTTTGACACCTTCAGTTAAACATATAAAGAAGAGCAACAAAAATGGGGAAAAACATATATCATTTGGGTTTTAATATACACTAGACTCACAGATTATGTTGTTTGATATTATGTATGCCTCTTTTTTGTCATTATTCTGTTGCAGATGGCTCTTGTGCAGTTTTCCGTTTTGTAATGAACATTATAGTGATTTAAAACAGTCTATTTCAATTCAACTTAGTTAATCCCCAAGGGGAAATTCATTTCTTATCTCTCTTCAAATGAGTTGATTCAGATTTCTTCTGCCATCGACTGACTAATTGTACTGTCTTACGGCAGTCGGGAAGAAGGAGCTCACTGATCTCAGACGTCCACTGGTTGCTCTCTGTTGTTCAAAAGCTCAATGCAGGATGGTCCAGGTTCTGGAAACAGTTGTGTTGATGATGTCACAGTCAGGCTCTGGTACAGCTCTTGGTTGAACAAAGTTTGGTTGCATGTAAATGGTAAATGGCATGCATTTATATAGCGCTTTTTTGCACCCTTTTTGGGCACCCTTTTTGGGCACCCAAAGCGCTTTACATCATGCTTCCACTCACCCCATTCACACACATTCACTCCTGGGGCAGACAGAGAGGGGGGCTGCCATACACACAGCACTCAACCTTCTCCTACCACCACCAAACACACTTCTACAGTCACACACATTCATACACCAGTGCTACAGACACTGGAGGCAAGGTGGGTTAAGTGTCTTGCCCAAGGACACAATGACAGTATAATATAATATAATATAATATAATATAATTCGCCCCCCGTTGTCATGACGATTATACACACAGCATCAGGTCCGATAGTTCACTTTGTTTATTTAAACAAACCAAAACCAATACAAAAAGAATAAAGCATACCCAATGCTCAACAGAAGCACACTGAAACTAATGACACAACTTGACCTGAGTTAAAGCACATAAGTATGCATATATTTACACAATGCACAAGAAGAAACTTTACGTCATTTTAGTTTGGTTCCTTGTCTCAAGGCCTGTTTTAGTTCCATTTTTTGACCTAGATTCTCAGCAAACCCTGCTGTTTTTGCTCTGAACTTGAAAAGACTTTACTTAATGCAATTTCTGTCTACAACAAGTCCTTTCATTGTTACAGCTAGATCCTGCTTGATCACACAGCAGGAGTTTATTTATAGCTGCTACCAAAATCAACACCCAGAACATCCCAGAGGATATTGTATTTTTGTCTTGTTCTCTCCAAATAATCACCTTTTCACTAACCTCAGAGCAATGTTTACACACCTTATGAGCTAAGTGCATATTATAATGAACACAACTATATCACCTCATTAAAACCCAGTGAGGTTTTATCATGAACCACTCGACACTGTAGCTCTGCCTGAAGTGGTTTGTAAAGTCACATATGAGCCTTTCATTTTTGCCTCATGGTGATAGTCCAATAATAGCATACATTATGCACAGCTGATATTAATCAACACTGTCTAATTAGCAGCGCAAAGCCACCTGGGTAATTGAGCAGGAACTGCATGTAGGGAAACAAGATGGGTATATAAGGAATGCACTCATCTTCATCGTTTCTCTGCATCATTTTAACACAGATTTGGACTTTCACCCAACATGACCTCTCATCTCATCTCATCTCATTTTCTACCACTTTGTCCCGTTAGGGGTCACGGGTGACTGGAGCCTATCCCAGCAGCTTTGGGCCTGAGGCAGGGTACACCGTGGACAGTGGCCAGTTAGTCGCAGGGCTGACATTTAGAGACAGACAGTGGCAGACAATCATTCACTCTCACTTTCATTCACTAGGGACACTTTAGAGTTGCCAGTTAACCTGTACATGCATGTCTTTGGTCGGTGGGAGGAAGCCGGAGTACCTGGAGAGAACCCACGGTGACACGTGGAGGACATGCAGACTCCTCACAGAAAGACCGGAGTCGGCCGAGAATGTTTGAGTCGGCCGGGTTTTGAACTCACGACCTTCTTGCTGTAAGGCAGGAGTGCTAACCACTCTGCCACGTGCACCCCAACATGACCTGTGATGTCATTGTGAGCTGCAATTTACACTATTATTTATTCACCTCCATACTGTACATATGCATAGTTTAGTTCATTTTGTTATAGCATAGTTTTTAATCAATTTATGTACAGTCTAGTTTTGTTTGTTTTGTTTTAGCATAGTTTAATTTTACATATGTATAGTAAAATAATACTTCTTAATATTTTTTTTTTGATCTGGCCAGTTTGACTCTTTACTTGTGTGATACTTTTGCTGCTACCTCTGCTGTTGTAAAATGTAATTTCACCATTGTGGAACTAAGAAAGGTTTTCTTACCTTATCTTTTTAATGGGGGGCAACGAAGGAGGTTGGTGTTCCCTCTG